>JANDKE010000035.1:7746-48625 GCA_027627275.1 Coprinellus aureogranulatus
GNNNGNCNNACACGCAATTGGCCGGCGGATACCGAGTAACCGAACAACCATCAAACGCAGCTCATTTAGTTTTGGTCCCGTTTTCGCAGCTTTCGCCCTTCTCCTCCTCTCCCCCACCCACCGAGCCTCAAGAACTCTATGGCAGACAGAAGAGACAGCCCACTCCGACGCTTCTTGACAGGAGTTGCTCATGGATCTACCCCCTTTATCTCCACCTTCATCCTCATTCATTTGTCTGCGCCCATTCTAGCCAATGTTGGCGGTTCTTCCTTAGCCTCGAGCACAATGGCAAGGATCTTTTCGAATGTTCCTTGAAGTACCCTCTGACACATATCCTTAGCTGTTGGGCCGAGAATACTACCAGACGAACATCGGAGAACCTGCTCTTGTCCTTGTGCCAATCACAGCACATATTCTGAGCGCGACTCTGAAGCGCGTTCTGTCTCCAAAACCTGCGACANNGNNCNNNCGNNGGCAGAATCCATTGAGCATTACAGGGTATGCAGTGGGACTGCTCCTGTTCCCCATACACTACATTACACACCGGACATACCCTGCTCAAGAGGCCGCTCCTATTCTATCGGTGGGCCCTTCAGAGCTGGACTTTGAATTCGTCAAGATCGGGCTGCAGACCTGGCCTGTCAGAAGCTGGTTGCTCTACGGCAGTCTCACAGTTTTCACCACCTTCCATCTTTCTATGGGCGCGGCCATAGTCTGGAACACATACATTCGGCCAGTTCTTCCCAACATCAGCGTTGGGAGTCCGAAAACCAGGAACCGACTTGCCCTTGGCTGCATCGCACTTCCCGCTCTGACAGGATTGTTCTTCGTGTCACAAGAACCATTGATGACATTCTCTTCAACAGCAAAGCGCTATACAGCCGCTTTCTTGACTTCATCAGTATACAGGATAGGATTCTAATAGACAGCATGGTGGCGGAATACAAGGGAATCATAGAGAAGGGCAAAGCAACATTTGATAGCATTCAAGAATCGTTTCATTGGCGAGAACCGCGAGAGCGCATGCTCATGGTACGCATCGTCGGGACTGCGGCGACGGTCAGCATCTCGCACTCACAGTAGAAGGATCTGGACGTACACATCATCAACCCCTTGATATCTCGAACCCTCATGTGTTCGATGGAGCTGCGGAGGAGGAGAACACGGATCGAAGTCCAAACCAATGTCACAACGCCGAACGCCATTGGAACAAGCCAGTAGAGCGGCGACAAGTGATAGGAACCGTTGAAGACGACGTGCAAGGGAGGGGTGTAGATGATGAACATGCCGAGGACCGCTCCAGCCAAAATGCCCAAGAAGTTCCACTTGTTCGAGACGACCCTCTTCCCGAATGGGAAGCTCAGCCGAGCTTTGACAGCGAAGACCTGTAAATGATTGTCATAACCGGAACAATACCAAGGGAAGAGAACACGCACGTTAAAGCACTGAAGGATGAAGATCGAAAGGTAGACTTCAATGCGGCTTTAGCAATCGCGAAGCGCGGAAGAAACAGAGGAAGAACACACCGATGGACTGCGCTTGAGCGAATGCATCGGCTTGATGAGGACCGTCTAATACCCTCCCGGCATAGTTAACGAAGTCGGGACTATCCTTCTTGAAGTAGACTGAGAGAAGCGTTGAGGGGAGATCCATACCATCGCGGAATCCCGTACCTGACGCCTTTTGGGCTTTCTGAAGATCGGCCGGAGTGAACCCGTTCTTGTAAAAGACGAGGAAGTAGGCGACCAAGCTAAGACAGCGGTCAGCGATTGCCGTTTGCCCCATCCAAGAGAGCGACTCGCCATCCAATAGCCTCAATCATCCCGACCTCCAGGTACGCGTAGCTGAGCAGCTTACGATCGACAAGGCTCTCGTTGTCGGTCTGCTCGAAAGCGTCCTCCCAGAAAGCCCGAGTGAAGGGCTTCTGTAACTTGGCGAAGAAGACGGAAACGCGGCTAGGCTGGATGACTTGACCGGTCTCGGGGTCGTGCGCGAGAGTCTTGACCCTCCTAAGGGCCTTGCGCTTGAGCGAGTGGATGGAACGCTCGGTAACTGCAAGGAACTCAGCGTGGACGCAGGGCATTGAGATGACCGGTACATGCCTGGTTTGCGGGGTTTCATCCGCATGAGGCCATCAGCAGTCTCAGGTTCGTCCCATGCGAACGAGAGCTACGAAAAAGGTAAGCTCTGATCTTTAGAAATAGATATGAATGCATACCGCGATCAGGAGCTCGAATCCCAGGTCTAGAAGAACGATGAGACCGAGACCTATTGCACTACGAGTATACTCACCGATGACGAGGATGAGGATGGCCGACAGAGGGAGTGGGATCGGTACGACAACGTCTAATGACCAATTAACAGAATACGATCTTGTAACTGGGAGTTACTCACAAAGCAATTGGGGGAGGACCTCCGGGGAGCTGTGCGTAATAGTGTACTGAATAGACCTCTTCAGGTTCACGAAGATTTGGCGACCTTCCGCGACACCCTCTATTTCAAGCGTTAGAAGGAGTACGCCAGGAAAAGGAAGCCCGTATGACTTACTGACGACGGAGGCGAAGTTATCATCTGCAGAGGTAGGTTCAGGCTTGCTGCACACAAAGGAGATAAGGCATAGCCCACCCAGGAGAATCATATTCGCGGCTTCCTTCGACACATCGGACCCGGACACGTTCATCGCAATTCCGAGGTCGGCTTTCTTGAGAGCTGGAGAATCATTGACACCGTCTCCTGTACTGAAAGGCCATTGGAAGGTAAGCGCCACAATTGCTACAGGTCCAGCGACTTAGACTCACACTCCGACAATATGCCCTAGAGCCTGGGCACGCTTGACTGACGGAGTAGAATTGTCAGGAAGAAAGGCTAATGTGATTATGGGGAGGACAAACCGATCTCAAGCTTGTGCTTGGGCGAAGTCCTCGCGAATACGATCTCGTCCTTGGCAAAGACTGCCAACATGGCCGTTAGCATTGAAACATTGACGACTTGACTTAGCTATCGCTGAACGTACTTTGGTCCCACTGCCATCCTTGAAGCTCATCGATGTCATCACCATGGACAACGACGGCGGAGACTTCGTCGTCGTAAACTTCTTCGATGGGGCGGTTAGTTTTCTTCGCGAGAGTCTCCCTGGTGTCTCCAATGACCAAATTGATTTTCCGAGCTATAGCTTCAGCGGTCTTGGGGTGGTCGCCTTGAAGTACGAAGATCAGGTATCGAAGCTGCTCTCATTTTGAAACGCGAGGAAGCAACTGACCGGTCACCATCATGACTTTGATACCAGCAAGACGAAGGGTACCGATGGCCTCTCGAACTCCGTGCTTGGGCGGGTCTTCTAGGGAAACGAGGCCAAGGAAACAGTAGCCCACGGCGGGATACTTGCCGTCCGCATTGGCGAAAGCATAGTTAACGGGGTATTCGCTTCCATCGAGGAGAAGTTGAGCGCAGGCGATGACCCGATGGCCGCGAGATGCCATGTACTACGATAAGTAGGCAAATCATTCTCAAGTTACTGGGGAAGCTTGAAATAAGGTAGGGTGCTCACATCGTACGCCTCGTCGTATTCCTGTTTGAAGTCATCGTCGATCTCTTCCGCGATCCCGTCCTGGAGATAGGTCGTGCACTTGGCGAGGACTCGCTCGGGAGCACCCTTGATGTAGAGAGTGAGAGGGCCATCCTCGTGCGGTTTATGGAGCTGCAAGGTGGATGTTACTGATGCACAATGCTGACCAAAGTCGGGAGTCTCACAATCGACATGGCCCATTTGTTGGTCGAGTTGAAGGGAACTATACGAGTTTATCAGTGCTCGCAAGAGCAGCTAAACACTTCCCGGAACTCACTTTCAAAGACCTTCGCGTACTTCCCAGTGTATTCTTCGTAGTTAGTAGGCAATTGGCGGCCAGCAAACCTGATTAAACCGGTCTCAGTCGCATCACCAAGAATGGTCCTCTGGTCGAAGGGAACGTCCGTCCGGTCAAACTTGATACGCGAGTTGAGGGCAGCAACGTCGACGATGTCCTTCATCCCTCCCGCGCCGATGGAGAACGGTTCTACGGCTTGGTCGTCGTTGTTCGACTGTATTTATACGTTCAGTTACGGTGGAAGCCCTATGTCAGAGAGGCGGCGTACCTGGAAGGCAGAGTACATCTTCTTTCCGCTCCAGATGTTTGTGACCTGGGAAGTGTGTGAGCGAACCTGGCGACAATTGCAATGTGCTCACACTGACTGTCATCTGGTTCCTAGTTAACGTGCCAGTCTTGTCGGTCGCCAAAAGAGTGAGCTGAAGGAGAGGTTAAAAGATGCGTAGTCAATGGATGGAAGTATCCCACAGATCCTACGAGCAGAGGTGAGAAGCAATTGGCAAAAACACATTTCAGACGAACCTAATGTTTCCACTCCCTGGAGGTCTTTGACGAGGACGTTTTGCTTGGCCATCCTCTTCGCTGCGATGGACAGGAGAAGCATAACAGTCGATGGAAGACCTTCCGGGACAAAGGCGACTAAAACGGAGATCGCGAACGTGAAGGTCTGCCCAACCTTGCCCTTGTAGATGTTGGTGATGCCGACGGTGAAGAAGATCAGCGCAAAGCTAATCGCAATGCAGGAGATCATGACGACGAATTGCCCACTGGAAAGGCGTATTAGGACGTTGCGGTCGATTCAGAAAGAGGAAGCGCACATTTCGACTGAAAGGCCGCTCTCTTTACCGTCTTCGTCGCCAGTCAGCTTGGCGATCTGACCTATGAAGGTATGGTCCCCAGTTCGAACAACCACTGTCCAGGAACATGTCAATACTGATTTCAAATGAGGGATAGAATGAAACTCGCCTCCCCATCCTTCTCCATTGACTACAAGGGTGCTGTTGAATACCTGCGTGGGGTGAGCATGGTATTTACACACAGGTCAAGTTGTGCTTACCAAGTTCTGCGCTTCCACGGCGCGACCACTCTCGCCTTTGAGGACAGGGCGCCTCTCTTGAGGCTCCGATTCACCAGTCAGACTGCTATTGTCTACCTTCAGGTCGCTGGAAGAGAAGAGGATCATGTCCGCAGGTGTCTTGTCACCCATACGCTGCGGGTGGGAAGCATTGTGGGTTAGACATTTTTTGTGGTATGTACGATATAGAGGCTGCTCACGAGTAAAACGATGTCGCCTTTGACAAGGTCAGCAGCCGGAATGGTCTGAAGGGTGCCATCTCGAATAACACGGCATGCCGGGGGGATCATGGCGAGGAACGAGGCCAAGATGGCTTCAGATTTTTGGATCTGGTAGTAGTCGATGCCGGCGTTGACGAAGGCTACAGCGATGAGGATTGCACCGAGGTAGGTGTTCTGGAAGTTTTCCTAGGAAGTCAAAGCGCGTCATAATCTGTCGAGGAAGAGGGCGAAAGGGTAATGCACCTTGAACTGAACCCCAAGGAGAATGTACACGAAGATGCCGGCAACCATGAGAAGGATATTGAACATCGTGAAGAGCCGTTCCAAGAACTTCAACCAATGCTCACATTAGCGGCTATCTGTCCCATTGGACGGGAAACCACGTACCTTGCGAAGGCCGCTCTTCTTCTTGGGAGGCGTAAGGATGTTTGGGCCGTCGCGCTGAATCCGACCAAGAGCCTCATCGGCCTCGAGACCCAGAGATCGACCCGGATCCTTCACATCGAAGGAAGTCTGCAGCTCCGCTAGAACACCTTCGATCGGGAGTTTATGCTCATGTATGTCCTTCTCTTCGCCCTCTGCTTCTCTGAGAATCTTGGACTGCTGAAGGTGGTCATATCCGGCGGCAGCCAGTTCCCGCTCTTCTTGAGTGAGCGTGCGTTTCATTTCGACACCTTTAGGGCGCAGATGGACGTATTGCTTCTCGGAATCGTGGATTTCTCCCGGAAAGGCGATAGTTCTGCCATGAGTAGTATCTTCGTCCGGAGGCGGAGGCGTGACGATGTACTGGATAGTATCCTCAGTGACTTTTTCGACGTCCATGGCAGTGGAAAGCAGCTGGCGGTGTCTGCAAGGGAATTGGTGCGAGGGATTATGGGAAGGGCGCAGCATTGGCCCTTCCCTTTATTCGAAAGGAATATTCTGAAAAATTGGCGTATCGTGGGGCTCAGAATGGTCTGTTGGTCCCAGACAACGGGACGAGCCCCGACAGAATGGCCAGCAAGGTGGCTTTCACCACACATATATTTCTCCTTTCGATAAAGGGCGCCTGTGTTGGGGGAATCTGTCGTGCGTTGCCGTCTCATGACCAGTCCTTGACCAACGGCCAAAAGACCTCAGCCATGAAGTCCGATCGAACGTTGTTTGTTTTCATCATACCCGTTATCTGTGTGGAATGGGACATTCTAGCGGTTCAATTGAATGGGAATAGAGAGTCTGCAGACCTTGCTTCAATCCTCGCCTATCGGTCGATGACCTTTCATGGTTTAACGTGATGCGCGATTTTTGCCAGGCTGTGCAGGGGATCGCACCTGACCCATCCAGATAGCCATTTGGAGAGGATATTTGGGAGGAATGGCGTTCCATCTCCAACATAGAGTAGAGGGGAGGTTAGTCTGAACACGATGAATGAACCGCTCCAGCGGCGAAAGTCGGGTGGAAAGGATGTTGGTGCCCAGCGGGTGCACCATTCCTAGACGAGATGGTGCGCTTTCAAAGCAGCAACCCCTAGAGGCGGCCGTAAAGAGGTGAGGTGATAAACACGCTGAATGCTCCGGAGCACAGTCCCTGGCATACAGCTACTAAGTTCAGAAAGTAAGTTGCAACATCCTTTCAAAGAGCGGTCGGCCAAGTTGTCGGAGTGGGCGCCAAAGGCTCAAACGAATTTGCAGGGTTGAACGTTGACCGCTGACAATNTCACATTCTGTTTCTGGCCTCCAACGGTCCCGAAATGATATCTACCCGGAAACAGCANGTCACGAACCTGTCAACCTCCCACTTCAGATGAAATGAGCGACTTACCCTCCTTCAAGTTCTAGCCCGCCATGCCTAATACGGAGACGTTNTCCGTGCTAAAGAGTAGGTCACGGCCGAATTGTTATTCCAAATGCGGGAGCTAGGGAAATATGGGCTTGTCAGGCATGGGGTTCGTTCGGGGTCCGAAGCACCCAGGTGCGGGGAAGTTAAGAGTGGTGTGTTCCTGAGTTGGTTCATTATGTTACATATTAGTGTANTTCTCTAGATGCTCTAAGCCAAGCAATGGCATAGGTCGTTATTATACCTTGAAGCCGAGATCACGCATGCACTTGAGGTGTCGTTCTACGACATCCTTGCACTTTTCCGGTGCCTCAGCCTCGTCGTATTTAATGAAGCAATCGTCCCTCGCCCGTTTAGTATCAGGACAAGCGCAGCATCTGTCTAGAAGATTGAGAGCCATCCGACTGTAACAAATGGTACCACGTACGGCTTCAATCCTTTGGGATTCAATGGGTTTTGCTTGGGATCCGTGGGGTCATAAGGCTTAATTTCTGCCTCTGACTTGGAGCCTGACCACCAAGACGAGATCTAACAATATTTGTGAGCTCCCATAGGGCCAATAGCGACTCTACTCACCTTCCCAAACATCCTGACCCTCTCCGCTGCGAATGTTGCTGACGAAGGAACTGAGGAAAATGCCGGAGCGGGAGTTAGTTGCCGGTATTGATGAAGATCACATGATTTAGTAGTATAGGGCAGGTCTCCACGTGTTCTATCATATTCTATCATATGTTGCTCGGAATTCTCGGCGCTTAGTTTCGCTTCTTCCACTTCTTTCAGTCAACCACCGGCCTATATCCCTGTATACCCTCCGGGGTCGTACCAGTTCTCGTAACCCTGCCAAGGGTGAGAGANAGTCACCTATAAACCCCTCAATTGACGGTTTGTGCTGGGGTTTTCACCAAAACCCCCTAACTCGATCATGAAGTTGCGTCTCCTTGGCTTGCTCGGTTTTCTACCCTGGATCTACGCACAAACATGCGAGAACTATGGAACAGCGAACGGGAGTAGCTGTTCCTGTCCGACAGGCTTCGGTGGACCAACTTGTTCTTTACCTGGGTGCCATGGTACGATATTCGAGGGCGCTCAGCGGCAATTCGCATCTTCAACCGGCTCGGATGCAGCAAATCTGACGACGGCAGGGTGTGGTTGCGAGTCAGGGTGGATGGGAACGGGGTGCAATGTTTGCCAGACGGCGAGTGCCTGCCAAACGGCGTTCGCAGCGACGGGATCTGGGACACCGGACGTTGGGACGGTGTCTGACCCGCAGAACAATACCATGGTGTGCAATACACAGCCGAGGGTATGGGCGGCGGGGCAGATGAGTTGTCAAGTCATCGTGAGTGCATCATTATAGGGCTTGGTCCATGCTAATCTCTCCTAGAATCCCACATTGCAAGCTCTCTTTTCTGGTCAGACCACTCTCAACATCGAGCGTATCTTGGATCCCAACCTCTCCCCACTCAGACCCTTTGGCAGCTCAGGCACGACCTTCGCTCAGCTATTCTACGACGGCGTAGAGCAGTTCTACTGCAAATCGGACAACTGCGTCCAGTCGGTCGGGAACAGCACCAACTTCAAATGCCAGAACCTTCAATGCACCTGCCGACCGGGCACGACCTTCTGCGGAGGGATCCCCGCAAGCAACCTCACGGGCGCCATCAACACTCTCAACGGCGCTCTCGAGATCGACTGCGCTGCGGTCGACCCTTCGACGGGGACCGCAACGTGCAACTTTATCCAAGCCACGCTCCAAAGCTTGTTCGGCAGCTCGGGCTTGTCGCTCAACGGGTGCAGCTTCGGCGAGTGTGTACGCCAAAGTGTGATCGATGCGGGCGGTGGTGCCGCAAACGACCCTGCGGAGACGGAGAGCGGTCCCTCAGCGGGGGTGTGATTGCTGGGCTGGCTGTTGTGGGCGCACTCGTGCTTCTGGCTCTCGCCTTCCTTCTGTTCGGATTCCTGCGACAGAGGGCTGCCCGCAGAAACGGCGACCGCGATCTCGGCAAGTCGCAGGTTGCCGTTGCTTGGAGCAAACTCAGCTATGTGGTCCCGAGAGGAAGCGGTTCGATACTCAGAAGGCGGAAGGNTGAGGAAGGCGATAAGACGATTCTCGATAATATCACTGGGCGTGTGCGTCCTGGGCAGATGATGGCGATTCTTGGGCCAAGCGGTACGTACAACCCTCACGTCATCTCCCTTCTACTCACAGTGAAGGATAGGTGCTGGAAAGACNTCCTTGGTCGAGATACTGGCCGGCAAGAACAAGGCAGGAGTCATTACGGGAGGCGTNNCNTTCCCATTCGAAAGCGCAGATCACCAAAACCAGCCNCGCATTGGCTTCGTCCCGCAACAGGACATACTNCCTCCCACGCTGACCGTCTTCGAGACGTTGCTATTCGCAGCCCGCCTTCGCNTNCCAGAGAGCGTTCCAGACATAGAGAAGCAAGAGCGAGTTCGAGACCTCCTTCAGAAGCTCGGAATCGACCATATTCAGGATACACGGATCGGAGATGTGACGGGAGGGAAGGCGAGGGGTATCAGNGGAGGAGAAATGAGGCGTGTTAGCATNGGCCTAGAGCTCATCTCTGCNCCTGANGTCTTGCTTCTCGACGAGCCCACATCAGGTATGCANAGCGTATTCGNCACCCTGNTACTCNGACTGACANTCANNNGGNTCCTCAGGGCTCGATTCCGTATCTGCTGCCCGCATNGCAAACCTTCTACATGCCATCGCNCANGACCCTNTNCATCCCATCCCAATTATAGCCTCCATCCACCAACCCAGGTGAGTCTTCCCCTGCATCCGCTATAAATAACTCCCCTCATCACCGCACACAGCTCTCTCCTATATCAAAAGTTCGATCTCATTCTTCTNCTCGCACACGGACGTGCGCTCTACTCAGGGCCTGGCGGCTTCAATCCCGTACACCACTTCGCNAGCACNGCTTCGGGAACAGTACCACCNTACCAGGACGGTTACAATGTCGCCGAGTACTTGCTAGATGTCGCGAGCGATCCTCCCGCAAGTCTGTTCCCAATGGGAGACCAGACNAGCAGCAGCATCGCCACTGGGGATCAGAACGGCCATGAAGTTGTAACAGGGGANAAAGAGACTGGAGTCNATATGAACGGCGCCCTAATAGGNGAAAAGCAGGCGAATGGACACCCTATTGAAGTGGCCGCNAAGCCTGTTTCGGGATCAGNGTATGCAACAACTTTCCTNACCCAGNTNCAGTACNTGTGNGGAAGAGAGTGGAAGACGCTGAAGAGNGACAAGACGCTTTTCCTNACTCATGTCGCGACGGCTGCCGTCCTTGGAGTGTTCTGTGGTGGNTTGTANTTNGATACTGGAGTNACGATTGCTGGTTTCCAGTCCAGAGTNGGCTGCCTNTTCTTCCTGGTACGTATCNCNNNAGTATTACTTGATGCGAAACAGGGCAGCTCTGATNNTTGCNTGCAGGGTGCACTCATTGCGTTCTCNTCGCTGAGCGCTCTGTACAACATGGTNGAGATNCGACCACTNTTCTTGAGNGANNGNTCCAGNTCGTACTACAGGTNCGNGGCAANCTTCTNGGNGNACNCGTTCAANNACTNACGNNGNGCNTGNAGNCCNACGGCGTGGNTGNTGTCGCGTTTCTTCTTNGANATGATACCCCTTCGACTGATACCTACCATCATCGTTTCTACNATGTGAGTCGAGGNGCANNGCTCANTTTGNNTTGCGCTCACCATTTCTTCGACAGCACATATTGGATGGCTGGCCTAGCACCNGACGCNGCTCGGTTCTTCAAGTTCNTGTTCATACTGATCCTNTACAGNCTCGGAATGACATTCTACGTANGNCTCTNCCCTGCCANNCTTCCTNCNTCNCTTTGACTGAGACCCGTNCCCGCAGAACTTCCTNCTCGGAACNGTCTTCCAAAACGGNGGTATCGCNATCCTCCTCTCAGCTCTATCCGCTCTATACCANATGACNTTCGCCGGNTTCTTCGTCAACCTAGGCGACATCCCTCCAGTCCTCCGCTGGCTNCANTGGATATGCCCTNTGAAATACTGCTTAGAGGCACTAGCTGTGAACGAGGTAGGCTCGGGGCTGATGATCGAGGACACTCTTCAGGGCGTNCCGGTCAATGTGTCAGCGGCGATGATAATGCAATTGGTGAGTACCCTTCCATCGTTGAGGGTTCGGGTAGANGTTAATCTGACTCGGGGNAAAGCTGTTCGGGTTCGGATTGAACAACTACTATAGGGACGTCTTGATTCTTTTCGGATTCATTGCTGCGTTCGGTCTAGGGGTTATCGGGGCGGTTTGGTTTTTGGTTCGGGAGAGGAGGTAGGAAGGTTACACGCAATTCGACTGACACTAGGATGGAGGAAGGACATTTATATAGGACGGACTGTTACTACTCATATACCACGGTCATGTATGTATCCAGGTTTCAGGATTTTCCTTCACGTTCAGGTGTCTGCCGCTAATTTCGGCACGGCACTCTTTCATTCTGACTGAATCGCGGTGTAGATACCGCTCGCTACCCCATCCTCAGGCGGTTGAATGGGGACCCAGTTAGATTATTCATTACAGCGCTTCTCGCGCGAACTAGACTTCAACGCATGACCGATGACGACATCTTCCACCTATCATGGCTTTATAAAGCGGGACTACAGGGTAGCCGCTTTCTCCCTAACTATCGACGCAGGATGCCTACCTTCGATTTGACCACCAACGTCACGGTAGGCGACGCCGACTCGGACACTCTAGCGCAAGCTCCAGCCTGACTGACGAGACGTCTTGCTCTTCATCCCCAGATCCCTGATGAACGTGCCTTCGTCCTCGAGTTGTCGAAGGTACGGGTTCCCTGCAGTAATCTTCTTCCTGCTTCCGAGTCAGTTGAAAACCGGTGGTAGCTGGGGGCAGAGCTTCTGTCGAAGCCGGAGCAGTACATCTCGATCAACCTCAAACACAATCCGACGCTCACCTTTGCTGGGACGTTCGAACCTGCGTTCTTGCTCACCATTGTTAGTCAAGTCCCTGTCTGCNTCTTCCGAACACCCCTAACGCNTGTCACCTGTTCGCNGTTCGGTGCGTTTTTTAGGTCAGCTTGGGTAACATTAGCCCAGAGAAGAACGAGAAGTACAGCAAGGAGCTGTTCGGATTTTTCAAGGAGAAGCTAGGCGTCTCAGGTGATAGGGGCTANGTCGTCTTCNACGACCCTGGGCGTGCTTACATTGGGTGCGCTTCCCCCCAGTANTTCGATGNATTGCCTTAGCTGACTGTTTGACTTGTNATTTCTCAGGCATAAATCGACCACGTTCGAGGCGATCTTTGGTAAGGAGTNAGGATGTGCACAGAAACATATGANGCGACNACAATCATGATTTTCTTTGAGTGCTAGTGANCCGTTATGANGTGTGGGGCTCTGTCAGTTGTTGTCCCCTCTTCTGATGTGATGAAGGTAGCAACACGGATCGCCTTGAATCTAANAGCTCGATGTNCGNTGATCATGACCCTCCACNGAGGGCCGTCAACTCAGACGTGATCCCGGCGGTCAATTTGCGCCAAGAACNACTGGCATCCCTGAAGAATAGNCACACGTCTGAGTGTACAGATAGAACTATCTCTGTGTCTACTCGCCAAAACGTCTTGTNCGGTGCAGCAAGCCTCTAAGTCGCCTAATTNGAATGGCTATATGGGCGATCGCACACGGGCGCTAATTCGCTTGATCATCATGAGCCCAAGTAGTATGCTGGGTATGTCATTATNCCCTATCCCCACTTCCTGGACATTTCCCTGAAGATCTCCGTCCTTTCGCAGATATNGGGGTGCTACCNNGGANAAANTCCTTTGTGGGAAGTAACNAATCGGTGGTGCAGAANGGCGTACTTTTTCTATGGAACTTGCTTACGACTGTGCTTCATCGAAGTCTGTGAATCATGGGCGTCGTCGATCGAAGCCGTTGCTCATACTAGCTAGTTACTGAGATGTGATACAGTCCACCTGCTGCAGCGTCGTTTCGGAGGCTGGAGTGACCAGATGGGTTCACNGTTGATATTCGCGTGCATTATATGAGAAGGGAGATTTGGGGTGTACTTAGCGGCCAGGTGCTTGCCTGCGACAGTAATGCGATGTACCGCACACGGGCGCTAGTTTGATGACCAATGGNGTCACTGCGGATACTGTTNANGCGCCNATCGGCTGCCAGCTCGATNGACGCTCTTNTTAGGGCGTTGCGAGGCTTCGAGTGACCCAAAGGGCTGTGGTATCCCAGGCNNAGAGGGACCNCNTGCGGATCAGTAAGCTTCCGAGAGTCAGAAACCTAGCGTAGACCCCGAGCCTACNATNGTGTCCATCGGTCGGTGCGCATTGAAGCAATCGTAGATANTCAGAGCAGNCGTAACCATAAATAAGTGAATCAAAGAGCATCGAAGTTGATATGATGTGAAGCCCGCCGTCGCTCCAGCTCGTCCTCTCGCTATACAATCAGTCNGAAGTCAGCGGGACGTAGTGTTGGNTGGAGTGGGAACCTTACCTTTTCGTTCAACTGCAGCACAAATACGATGATAGCCAAGATCGCCGTACCCACCACCACCGTCACCGTCACCCAAGGAATCCACTCTCCCGGCCGAAGGAACAACTCCCGTCTCCAATTCTCCCCCTCCTTCGCTGAAGGTAGAATGACCACTTTGGAGTTGGGNACGACACCTTCCATGTTGATGTAATGGTCTNTNAGGTGCACNGTNGTCCCTACNAANAGNTTCTCGATGTAGTTATTNGTTCGCCCGAGTCCGAAGAACGANTANGGNGTGCCGAGGGANTGGTAAGCNGTNTGTGGCAGTTGCCCNACTAANGGGNANCTNGGTGAGCTATNCANAGAAAATANAAATAACGCNTACCCTGTGCTGCTGAGCGGCGACCAGCTGTNTCAAGAACGGTGTATTTGTAAGACGCTCCTGANTAGCTGACACCNAAGGGCTGTGTTNNTNTATNAGCNGTTNCGAANTCGGGTAGGTNGNANGCANGNGCATACNTGNTATTTCTNGGAGNCGTTGNCNCTCTCGCACAGGCCATTGTCNCATGCACCATTCAGGACTTGNANATAGTGAGCNAAAAGNGGANNNTNANGCGTANGGNNCGCTNACCAATCGCTTTCAGGAAGAAAGCATCGTANTAGAAGTTNTTNTGAATGAANAGTACNTTGCCCTTNCCNGCATCGCCTGTNCTTTGCACCATGATGTCCANTGTNCCCTNANANNNATCGTNAGTGGCATCGNAGAAAGCGACGGGAANTNNACNCACNTCCTCATCCATATCCAAGAATGACACNCTNCTCGCATCNGTGATNCTCTCCAGNGTTTCCACGTCCTTGNTGGCCANCTTGAANCCTCGAGCGCCCCGNCCNTCCGNNTCGCAACCAGGNATNTCTTTNCCACANGCNACAGACCANAGCAGNTTGGGCGTTCTCGNATTNCCTGAAGCNGAGATCAAGAGGATGTCNGGAAANCCNTCGAGGTTAGCNTCTCCGAGTTTGAGTGGNACGGGNANAGGNGGCTTGTGTGTTGTGTCNAGCACNAGCANNGACTGNTCGTGGGGNAGGAAGCTNGAGACNGGNAAGCGCACAAACANCTNNNCGNAGNGTTAGCNNNGAGNGNANCCATATGNTATGNNGCATCCGTACCGGGTTATCCGAANTNGCTCTCAAGTCGAACTTGAAATCTGGATCTGCNGTGCATANATCGCCAGGTGGTCTGCAAACNCGTTCNCCTTTCCTNANACCCGAATCGGTGGTAGANTTGCANAGGGCGAGCTGCCGNTTATACGCNATNTTGATGTANCAATCCTCNCCGATTCCNGTGAACCGNGAAACAGANGAACATGTCGAGAAGATGAGGTCNACTGTACCGTCCCTGTCTGCTGNATTGAGCCNCACTTCNNGNGGGGGTGAATACTGCGTNNCTTACCGACGTCAGCAAGNGAGATTGACTGTGTTCCGGAAGGNAANGGCCCTTGCTGTGATAGCGAGAACCCTTGGTCNTTGTTGTTGACCCANATCTGGAANGACTTCCTCCCTCCTCCGTCGTCGCACACAAGGAAGATGTCTGCAAGACAGTCNCCGTTCAANTCAACGATCGCGTTGCTGTGTGGNTNCGAGATAGAGCATTGAGCGTCGTGAAGAGGNGCATCCATCCTGANAGCCTGTNAGACTTGTGCGGTAGCAACGAGATAGAGCGCTCACAGCTTGAACAGAGGTGAGCTGGGATCAGACGCATTCCACACATTCTGCCANANTTGGAGGGTGTCGGACCTTGGTGACAGTCCCAGGAGGTCTATCTTCATGTCTCCGTCTGCATCGAAGGGTATGGGCTGGGGTATCGAGGAAGGAGGTAGNCTCAGAGGATTCTCCACATCTAAACAGCATGTNAGCTTTCCAATCGAGGAAGCTGAGTAAACTAATCACCGAAGCCACCCCCAACATAGTGAAGGGTANAAGGCGTCAGGTCCATCTGGCTNCCAGANTCACTGCGACTCATNACCAAGATGTCGAGTCTCCCGTTGTGAGTGAAGTCCCCAGGAACGACGTTGTATATTCGNNTTGNATGNTTAATTGCGGCAGATTCCTGGAACGTAAAGGAGTCTGCNTTCANGTTAAGACTCGCAATGAACGGTGNAGGCGTCTGTCTTACCATGGTGCCAGTTGTGCACCGACAACGTNTGCTGGTCGCTGTCTAATGAGAGAACGTCCAATCTGCACGAGCTCAATGGGNATATCTAACNCATTNAGTTATACTACGTACAGCTGGTCTCCGTCAAAATCTCCAAACGCTACTACCCTNATGTCCCCCGACAATCCCAGTGTCCCCGCATCTATCAACGAGTTCCCNGTGAAGCGTTTCTTCGGAAATGGCCACCAGAACTTGAAGCAATGGGCAGACGACAGCAAGGATAGACAGAATAGAGCACTGCTCTTCCGTCGCCCAGAGCGAAAGAAGTACATGAGGGNAGAGGTCAAGGTGGATTTGATCGCTGTGCAGCGCAGCGAGCTCGATGNTCTCGCGTATGTACAGGGTCCGNGCTTTGCATCCATTTGGCTATGACGAGATGCGTGTAATAGCCCCTATCGCTTCTTNACCACTGACCACGANGTTCACACAGACGAGAACTTCGAATTCCGGGTTTCCGGGAGCTTAAACTCGGCTCAAACATGGCACATACCGCCTAGAAGCCTNTTTGGCTCTGAANGAGAATGATAGTTATCTCATGAATCGCGGAGAAACGCTGCCGAGGCGGTCACTTGTCGCCCTAGGCAGGACGTGAAGAGCTGAAACGCGGCTTCGCACTGGTTTCTGGAACTTGGACTCGGTGCAAGGAAGAGCCAGCTGACCGCACCGCTTCTTCTCTNGAGTTCCATCTCCTTATGACATCTTCNCGGCNGGGTATAAAAGTCGGNNCNCTCGAGCTTGGCCCTTCAGCATCTTCTTCAGGAGCTACTACAACAACAATGAAGGNCATCCTCGTCCTCGCTTCTCTCGTCGNTGCTGCCTTCGGGCAATCCACTACCGCCAGCTATGACCCCATCTACGACAATGCTTCGCAGTCCCTAACTGCCGTGGCTTGCTCTGATGGTCCTCACGGCCTCATCACTCGCGGCTTCACGAACTTCGGTTCTCTTCCACGATTCCCCCACATTGGGGGTGTCCCTGCTGTCACTGGATGGGACTCTCCTGCATGCGGCACCTGCTGGGAGTTGACCTGGACNAACCCCGCTGGTGGAGCGAAGAAGACAATCAACATCCTCGCCGTTGACGTTGGAAGCAGAGGCTTCAACATCGCCAAAGCNGCTCTGGACGAGCTGACGAACAACCAGGCTACNCAGCTGGGCCGAGTCCCAGTTACATACAGGCAGGNCGCCCCCTCCGCCTGTGGCTTGTAAGTGACATGTAATCCGTTCGTCAAACGTGCTCTCACAACGCGAATAGGTAAATACCGTCATCTCGATTCGTTCACGGACAATTTTGGCAAACGGACATTCCTTACGGACTTGTATGGACTTGCGCACTGCCGGACGTTTAAACATAGCATTCGATGTACGGGGTAGTATGCCCGTTTTCCAGCCTCACTTACGATGTATTACCTGTCGTATGAACGAACAATGCTTCTGTAGCATTCTAAGTTTATCCGTTCATTTTCCTACGCCCCCCTAAATTCTTACCATCGTGACGGGAGCAGCTGATTCTAGGTCAATGCTCGAGGCATGTTCGAAGATCCTCAACCCCACATTCTCTCAATTCGGCACGTTTCACCGTATTTCCGTCCTTCTAAGAACTCGCTGAAGCTCCACGGCTATGCACGAAGCGCAGGATTCCTAGAACATTTTCCGGCATAAAAGCTCATAAAAAGCCTGTCAATAGTACGCTCTTCATTACCCAGTCAGAGACCCTTGCTAAAATGAAGTACCTCGCCGTCCTCGCTGCACTTCTCTCCCTCGGTACCCTAACCTTGGCCCAGGACACTACTACCACTACGCGTAGTACCACAACGGTCACCTTAACAAGCACCAGACCCACTACTACCGTTACTGGGACAAGTACGACCGTAACCGCAACCACGCCAACGAGTACCGTTACGGCGACTAGCACTTCTACTGGGACCACCGTAGTCCCCACTAGCACCGTTACGGCGACCTCCACCGACACAACCTCTGTGCCTACCAGCACGGTTACTCCGACCTCCACGGGGAGCACCACAGGTCCTCCAAGCACTGCGCCAACTTCAACCGTAACTGCCACTCCGACGTCTGCCCCTGGCCCTGTCGTTTCCACGACCGTCAGCTACGACGCCGTCTACGATAATAAGGCAGGGTCTCTCGCCACAGTAGCCTGCTCCGACGGGAAGAACGGGCTTCTCACAAAAGGGTTCACCACCTTCGGTTCACTCCCCAAGCACCCCTTCATCGGAGGAGCGTTCGCTGTCAAGGAGTGGAACTCGACCTCCTGTGGGACGTGCTGGGAGCTCGCGTACACAGCTACTGGCGCTGGTAATACGACGAGCACGACCAAGATTAACGTTCTCGCGATCGACGTAGCGGTCAATTCTTTCAACGTTGCGTTGGGAGCTTTGAACCAGTTGACTGGTGGTAGGGGTGTAGAGTTGGGACGCGTGCCCGTTGTCGCGACGCAGGTAGATGCATCGGTCTGTGGATTGTAAAGGTTCTCCTCGAAGGCACTCCACAGGACGTTTTTCTTACTTCGAATTACACCTTAAAGGACGTTCCCAATTCCGTACCATTAAACCATGGACTTACATTTATCGAACACTTTCAACCGTATTTCAAATTTACATACGAAAGACCGTAGATGGCATTGAACAAGCGCAGCCAGGCAGCTGCCCTGGAGACATGAGGAGAGGATGAAGCCGCATAAAAGGTGTCGTGGCACCTGTACGTTCAAACAAGTAGATGTAAGTCCGCAAATAGCAGAAACTAGAGACGGCGGTTGCGAAGAGAACAGTACATGAGAGCAGGTCATATTCCAGGCCCGTCAATTTGAGTCACCTTCAAGAGTGTCAAGGCAATCGAAAATGACATCCAGGGCGAGAAAGCCGAAACTGTCCGCGCCTGCCTGACCGTTACACTTTTGACTGAGCTCCCAAGCCATCCACGCGGAGCGCAGGCCATCTTCTACTGGTTTTTCTTCAGCCTTGAGCGACCTGCGTACATGATTCGTCGTTGATTTAGTGTGTGTTTTCATCCGCTCGACCCTGTCTTTCCACTTTCCTCTCTGTGCGCAACCCTCCAGGATGACCCCAAGTAATACTTCCTCCTCCCGCAACTTCGCACGAGAAATTTTGTGCACCCCGCAAATATAATCCAACTCCGAGGTGTAATAACGCAAGAGCTTCTCAACGGTTGCGAGATGCTCTTCTGCTCTATCGTCTTCCCCTAGATGATGGAAAACGCGAGGCCTCAAAGCCTGCGAAATAGCATCGGTGAGAGGGACCTCCCTCCTCGTCAGGCCTTTGAAATCTNCATCTTCTAGGGACACTTTTTCGCTCTCCATCGCACGGTATAACTGACCAAGGACTTTGTTAGATTTGTAGCAAATTCTGGTATCGTTTTCCTGGGCTCTCCAGTCCGGCTTAAATGGGAGACGTGTCCGGGGAAGTTTGGAGATGTCCACTGGTACTCCCTGCTTGGGGTAGTCGAGGGCCTATGCCATAAATTAGGATGAATTCTAGGCCCCTAGNGNCCACACCTCACCTGAGAGCACAAAGGGGCGAGCGCTTTACACTTCTTATCCGCAAATCCGTCCTGTTACAAAGGAAGTCAGCTCNTGGTGTCGAGGTTGATGCCGAAACNATTTACTTCAGATTGATCTACAAGGTGTGTATATCAGTATCCATACCGTGCTGACGCTTTCTGTGATAATAATTTACCTGCAATCAGCAATAGCCTGTCAGAGAGAAGGCCCTTGAAGTGTGCGTTAGCCTCTTGCCTTTGAGCTCCTTTGACACGNACATACGACAACATCGGATTTCATGTATTCAACCACAAAGTCGCACACGTCCTNAATCTTGCATTCTCTGTCCAGCAGACGCGGCTCAGTGGGCTCGTAGTTCGCCGGCTCGCGGAACTCGTTCACCATTAACATTTCGTTCTGGATCACGTAAAATAAATCGCTAAAGCCGGATGAGTGTCAGCTGAGGCATCGGGACCCAAATCTATCCACTCATTCACAATCAACAGTTGGACTTACCCATCAACATCTCCTCCACTCAAACACGAAGCCAAGGATCTGTCTCCTAAAACNGACAGGGTCAGAAGTGTGGGCTAGGAGCATGTGGCCGTAAACTGACCAACAGAAGGNAGAACTACAACATTGTATAGCCCACGAAAGGCGCAGAACCCTTCATCAGGTGGCTCCCCGATAGCATACACAATTTGCGCTGCAACACAAGTAGGGATAAATGAATGAGCGATCATNTTGTCGCGGGGTGAATCATAAGGGAGTGATTACCATCCCCTTCGTGTATCACAGGGCTCCGGGTGATTATGCATCTACCTTCGATCCATTNGATGTCAGTTTCGCTCCTTTTCACGCAGGCTTGAANNNTGAGCTGTCAGAAGCGAAGGCTCGAAGTTCCNGAAACGGGAAAGCTTACCATATATTTCTCCCTCCGAAAGCGTGAAGACGTTCTGATAGCCGATATNCTTATAGTGTGTCCCTTCATCGGCGACACCGACCAGCATGTAACTGTTGGGGATNGGGATACGAGCGTTGTATTTGATATTCCGGATTGCATGGGTCATGCAGACGGTTCGTACGTTGTGAAGGAACGGTGTCTCGAAATCCACACCCATTTCTTGGATNCGTTNCAGCAGGCGGTCCAGCTTGNACTGGCGACCAAGCTGATGGGAAGATAAGAAGCGCCTGAAGCCAGCGATGCCNGCNTCTATTGTCTTNCTATCCTCNATGGCTTTCTCTTGGAGCTTGAGAAANCCTCCTTTTGCAGCGCCCAGATCCTCAAGCAGCATGATAAGACCCCTGTGAAANCGTGTCGNTAAGTAGATGATTGTTTNNNAGAATCNGNAGAAGTGGCACCTACTTGTTNAAGTAGCAAGTGCTTGGTGGACCATACNCNTCNGCGATCTCGAGATCTGCGATTTCCTTGTTACTTTCAAATTTTTTCATGGAAGCCCTNAGCTTCATATGGACNGCCACTCCGCCACTCNTGATGTTCGCNTCATTGATTCTGTCCATTTCCTCGTCCAANGCNACTACCCCCTTGTACCCTAGGAAGCGGATCATGAACTGCNAAGGCAGTTNTCGTAAGGTGAAGCCCATGAGTCATGAAGAANACCACACCCACCGCTGAAGGCTTCAAACTGCCTCCCATCTCCAACGTACTGNATATGCGGTCGCGCAGGTTCATAGAAATCGTCCCAACGCCATCTGTATGCAGGTANGGGGATTTCCCCAGNTCAGCAATTTGTATNCATTCCTTCTGGGCAATTGTGACAGACGGTCTCGTTGCTGTGAAAGCTTGTCCAAGGCGTGCAGCATATTTGGACGTGTGTCGCATGAGGTCNGTNCCCTCNAAGTCGCCAACGTCGCGGTCGCGAATGTACTGAGCGTTGATCAAGGCCTTCTGCCCGTTTTGCATCTNATGTTGGAAGGGGCGGACGAACCACATCGCATGCTCCCGTAGTCCAGAATTAGAGTAGGCAAGGAAGTCGAAGTGACTNCCAGCAAGTTCAAAACCATGTTCTAGTATNNCTTTCACCCTCTCGTATAGTATATTCTCACCATCCACCTCCCGGGCCCACCTGTATTTCTGGCCATCCTCGTCCCTGAAGTTGACACGCAGGAAGTTATCCGACGCGGTCCGGTATTTGCGTATGATCCTATTCGAGTCGGACGGGTAGGGCCCTTCCAGCAGNAGCCTTGTGGGGGTGACAGTTANATGACCACAACAAAAGTCGTCTGAGTTCGACTTCTCNTCCCTTTTGAGATCCCTGCGGACCTCGGCAAAGACCANCAGAGGGTNGGAGTTGCTTGTGGGAACGTCCCTGTCGCGGAGAGNCTTGCAGTAGTCTCGCAATANTTCNCCAACCCAGGCTGGATCGCGCTCACGACAAAGCTGTTTCACGTGNGGGAGCAACTCTTGGAGGGATTCAGTATGNAGGAAACCATTTTGCAAGAGCGCCTCCATCTGGAAGGCCACAGGCCAACGTAGGCCGGAAATTCCTTTGCGAAGAAGNTTGAACTTGCCACTCCGAATACTCGNGTCGAAGAACTTCTTTTCCGCGGTAGCANGAAGTCGCCCCTCTCCAAGCTGGACGACGAGGTTAAGTACACCAGCAGCAGAGCACAGCGAGACAAACTGCGCAATTGAGTCCTTTCCATAGAGTACCAGTCGTGGCTGGGTCGCAAGGGAAGTCGCACGATGCTTGTCGTCTAGGAAAGCGACTCTCCTTTTGTACTTGAGGGAGTCGAGCCGATCGTTTCCCGTAGTAGGCCTGTAAATTTCGACTTGTTCGATGGGTGGAGGAGTGTAAACATCAAAGCAGGCATCTAGCGTGTTTTCAGATTGAGAGAGGCGAGCGAGAAGGGGGAAGANGGCAAGCTGCGCTCACAAGGTTTGTAGAAATCGGTTCCTATCGCAATCTTCCGAATGTTGGAGAATGNTAAGACAATGGTATACCTCCATCGCCCTCGGTGAAGATCTTCGAACTGACACGCCGTCAGCNAGAAACAGATAGCGTCGACTTGTAGCACATCACCTCGGCCGCTATGCAGAAGCATTTCCTGTCAAAATCGATCCAAAGACCTGCGTATCCCTTCGTGATGAATTCTTTCTGCCATTCAATAGAGAAAGACCTTCCCCCTGGGTACCTGCTTCGGTAAAAGGCACCGTACTGAACTTCTNCTACTCTGATNGGGCCNTCGCTAAGNATGCTCTCCAGCTCTTGCTTGACCTTTGCATGGGTCTCCTCCTGTTCTGGGTCGACGAAGGGAGTTGACTTCAAGATTTCTACATCCTGAGATGTTGGCCGGGCGTCGTACNGGNGCCGGAGGAACAACCTTTTGAACNGCCCCTTGAACGGGCGCTCCCGCTTCACATAGGCAAGGAAACTCTTTCCCAGCAGGGAAGTAGGAAGGGTCAAAGTCCCCGTGCCATTGTGCATGCCTCCGGAACCTTCANGCTCGTTCAGTGTGACCTTGAAGTTGACAAGCTGCTTATCGTCAGATCCTGAGAATTCGGGAGAGTGCAAGACCTCCGCGATCTGNGCCGTCACGGACCATCTAGTGGCCCCGTATGGCACTGAGAGTATCTCGATGTTCATCGCGAAAGCAAGTCGAGCGATCGGCGGATANACGGTGGGGAGGGCTAGAAAGACANCTGGGTATCTCGCGAGCCTTGCTCACAGTCTGGGACAATGAAGGAGAATGCTGTGAGCTTCGAAGTTCGCCNACTGCTGCTGACTAAGACCCGAAATTACGGAAACAGCCGAACNCCCCTTGGCACTGCCAGTGGCAGTACACTTACGAGGGCAGTGCCAGGCAGACTNCCAGTCATGGACTTCNNGTGTTCGNATAGNAAANGATGGTGAATGCATAGGGTAGTCATCGTGAGCGTAATTNNACGGGAGGCATTGCTACTAGAGTGTACATATTGATCATGAGGCGAGGNCCGGGGAGAAGTACTACTCTCGTTAGGGTCATNGAAATAGGAAGGTATAAATNGGACAGCANACATTATGATTATAGGGTTGANGTAGATGAGAAATATGTNAAAGAATCATCGTACAAACTGCAGCTCGACCTGCGACGCAGATGAAAGTGGTATTCCGCTCAGGGTACTAGCCGACAGACACGACTGNCTCAGCGCAGTGTCCCAGAGCGCTTTGCTGTCTTCCTCNCCGTCGNCCTCACTCCCTGCNTCCGAGCGNNCNTAGTAGTTCCCAAGGAANTCGAACAGAGGTTCNCCATCTCTTGTGTATCGNCCTTCNCGNTCGACAAAGATCAATGTCGCGTGNTCNTCGAAGAAGCTGCGAGTTTGAATGNCCGGGTCATTGCGANCTTCCTGGATTGCGCANTTTTGGAGAGTGAGCCAAAGCTTAGCNGTGATGGTGTTGGAAGCGAANGATTTGAGGCTGAGATAACCGTCTTCGCCGTAGNGTAGNGGACATGNGCCAATATGTGCNTCTTTGCGGATGACNAGNTAGTTGTGCTTNAANATCTCCTATGTTNAGTTGAGTGTCACNGAGNTNAGTGGGTTNGANGCGTNACCTCNTACNGGTTTAGTCTCNATCTCCAGCTCCGAGAACATTCGNCCAGANAGNGATTTCACGTCCANAGCNAGGGCATCGAGTTGTGAGATGACACTGGAGGTTGTAGGAGANGATGCATCGGACGAGCAGNCTTGGGGTGGGCACNCATCCCAATCATCGCTGTTCAAGGANAACTCCCNCTCCAGNANTCTGTCCTCTTCCTTGGGCGATATGGAGGAGTTGGACGTGGATGGTGAATCTATCCAGCTGCCCCGTCTGCTCCCGCTAATGAAAGGGTCTTCAAAACGGGGGTATTGCTGCANCCCAGGACGGCATGGAGGTAACAACTTCTCCACAGTAGTATCCAGGTCTTCAAGNCAGAATTCGATGTCGATNGGAACGTCTGGAATGCTCCTCTTACGAGGATGGCTGCCCTGTCCATCGAGCGCGCTGGGNGGGATGTNGNGATNAGATTGAGCGGATGCTAGCGAGTCTTCATCGTGGCTTGGAAACAACGGCATGATNAACGGTGNNAGGCGAACCTGAATTACGAGAAAGCGAAAGATAANGGCAAATGCCACCCTTCAAGGGCAGNCTGGAGCGAGAACGAATAGTCGANAGGGTTGGAAACTGCAGTTNTCTCCACANCGCACTACTCAATNGGCTTTATAGCTTCGCTCACCAGTGGCTACCGCGAACCGCGATNGGTCCANACAGCACGTGCCGTAGNAAAGAACAATGGNCTCAATGTTTGGCACGGAACTTCTNGCCTTTGCTGTGGTTGCCACACGGTNTCGACGGANNTTCCCTAGAAAATACTGCCCCTNAAGCCTGNNCCATNAATACNAGCGCCCACCGNCATCCAAGCATAGACTGATCATGATTCCTNTGAGTGGTTTAGANTNGGGANGANCAGAGAAGAGGAACTCACGGANAAAATCATGAGAGCCCATAACCATGGTTGCGACCAATAGGGCAGTGCTGCACTCCGTGCTGCGAGTTCANGGCTNTTCATAAGAAACGATTGTCCATCGTGACCGAAGACTAGTCACGAGTCACACAGGATGTGAAGCAGTGGGCGTCAAAAGAACGCCNNACCCCNTCAACCCGGAGGTGAGGCGAGAAAAGTCATCAATGGCGAGTCAAGAACAGATTTAGCTATGTTCCAGGTATACTAACGGATATTANCGACAAATGNAGAGGCGNACCCCAAATCTGGTGTCCATCTCACACATCTTCACGTCAAACNGTTATNGAGGCGTTCAGNCGAANGTCCAACGATGACGATCCCACGAGCACCTGGAAGGTACCCGAAGGANGGACNTACNTTTGGCCAACAACNTCCCAGATACTATACNNTTCACTAATGAGTTCGAAATNGAAGCAGGCCGGGATNCGACGTACCTCATANCGCGCTCGCTCAACGNGATCGTCACGGAAGCCGAGGCACNGGGGTTGAGATCAACCTCATCGAATCCTCTTAGGACCTTCTTGGGCTCTCCGGCTGCTGGNGGGAAAGAAAGGTAAAGCTGAGGNTTCTCGGCGCCTGAAACTACTCCNGTATTGGCGACAGTGAAGGTCACNNCGTATGAGGTCCCTGACTGGCTGATGGACAAGCCNGAGTAGGCGAAAGTCGTGTACGACAACCCGAAACCGAACTCGAATCGGGGTCGAATATTCTTGCTGTCCATGTAGCGATAGTCCAGCAGGAGCCTCTCGTTGTAATCGATCTTACGGCGAACGNATTAGAGCGCGGAAGGGAACCCACAGAATTATCGGCTTACCTCAGGGAATCCNAAGCTATTGTANACAATGGTGGTGCCATANGCGGCTTCATCCTAAGAAGTGGGTCATTGGTATCGGTATCAGGACACCTTGGCAAACGAGANCTCACATCAGCAATGCTGAAAGGAAGTTTCCCACTAGGATTGTAGTTCCCAAAAATGACGTCCACGATTGAAGGTCCNGTTTGCTCTCCAGGCGTCCCAGCATAGANGATGCCCGTGATATTGGGATGATTACTCCAAGTGAAGTNTACTGGGCCGACCGAGTGTACCACGACGATAGTGTTGTTGTTCACGGCTGCGACTCGCTCAACCTATCAAGGCTNTGAGTCNTCGTTANAATTTTTAGCNTCATTATAGCNAAGACTGACCANACTNCCTCCCTTCCACCAGAGGTCAAGGTCGTTCCTATCGCCTTGATTNCCGACNACGGTGGTATAAGCNCCGAGTTCACCGCTCATACTGGAAAAGATTTTTCAATNCNACGCAGATCAGATGCAGAAAGTTAGCCTTACGCGTTCACAAAGACGAAGGCGACGTCCTTTCCTCTGGCCGCCTTCACGCCGTCGTCGAGATCATTGGACAGAGAGGACGTAATGGCGGCAGAAGAACCGATGAACGANGTAATCGCGTCAATGGGAGGGATAATGAACTCCAGAGAGTTGGAACCAGAGCCCCATCTGCGCGATTGTCAGTGCCCTTCGGCTGCCATGCGCAATTCAGAGACCTACCCNACACTCATCGTCCCGTCGTTNCATTCGTTCAGATCATTGCAGTTGAGGTTGGGCATCTNCGCATCCTGACCGACGACCGCGATGGTCTTGATCCTTTCCTTCGCTACTGGCAGCCCTCGNACNGTNACACCAGNTGGAGAGCCNGTGGTCGTGCTCCGATNGTTCTTCAACAAAACCGCAGAGGCTGACGCTATCTCCNTCGCAAGAGCCGTATGCTCNGTAGAGCGAACGTTGACTCTCTGATTGCGGGGGCCGGAACCATCCTTCTTCTGAGCATCAAAATTCGTTGAAGGGNAATNCTGAGGTGACAAGTCAAGTTGTGTCGAGGATGANGGTATGAACCCTTACCTTGTCTTGNTCGAGGCGGTACCACGGNGCGAGGATGCGAGTGATCATCTCGTTGAAGCGCTAAGTGAGTAGACAGAGACGATCAGGACTCGTNCTAAGTTCAAANGGCNCNCTCTCTTGTGACACTGACCGTTTGCGCTACNGTNCCATTGTTGACCGCTCTCTTCAGTTGNCCGTAGCCATACACTCCTCCACCTTCGAAAGATTAGAAATGCNGAAAAAACACGAGAATGGGGAGTTCTTACCAATGACAATGTAGTCTCCCGGTTGTTCCATGTCGAGNCCAGCATTGGCATTTTCGCCCGCTGAATCGTGAGTNGCTCCCCAATCGCTGACAACGTAGCCTGCACCTCCCTTGAGACAACGTTCAAAGCATTNAGGTACTGAAAATGACCTTTGAATCCTGCTTTGCGGAGAGCACCATTGGGTCCAATGAGACCTGCGTTGTGGCACGACGAAGTTCCATTGAACCGATTATACGCACACATTACCGAAGCGACGTCAGCCTAGTAGAAAGTTAGTTCCGCCATTACAGGGAGGAGTCGACACGCGCGAACCTCGACACTTCTGAGGAAAGGATAGAANTACATCTCATGGTGGGTCCTGTCATCCATATTCGAGCTNAGACCATATCTCCAATGTTCTTGGTTATTAGCGGAGAGGTGCTTNGCGCACGCCTGTACGCCCACACTCTGCACACCAACGATCGTCTCGTAAGCTCCTTCGCCATTCANGTACGGGTCAGGTCCAAAGCTCTCCCAAGCGCGTCCCATCTTTGGGTTTCGCATCTAGATGCGGATCAGTAACTTCNCACTGCCCCANNATACAGCTGAAACGCGTACGATGTCCATAGCAGGGCCAAGGAANACGCTAATCGGAATTCAGACAGCGGNATCAGGATTNAATGGAGCGGAGAGCTTACTGGGCACCCTTCCCGCGCCACTCTTCGCCCATCGCTTTCCCTCTAGCCCGCATGAGTCGACGACTGAATGTAGCAGCAGCATTGAGCCCAGCTGGGAACCCAGTCACGTTCCTCACAAGCCTCAACCCCGCGGGACCATCCTGAAAGCAGAACGATGGTACACCTAGTCGAGGAACAGCAGTTGTGTCGCCAACACATCGGCCTAGAGGCAGGTCAGCGCGAGCATGATGATTGCTGATTGCGGAAACGAACGCGTTGAACTGAGCTGTCCTGTTCCATAAGCAATGCCGAGCTTCTCGTCAATGGTCATCTGGTTGACTGTAGCACTTGCGAGGGAGTAAGCCTCGTCCCATGTCCCTAAAAGCGCCAAATCGTCAGAAGAGAGTATGTAATAGAGTCATGCCACTAACGAGCCTGCGCTTCCAATGCGGTCGTGACGAACACCAACGCCCAGGCTGCCAACCAGTTTGGACGCATTGCGGGACGAACCTGTAGGAAGGGAGGAGACGAGAGACGAATCCCAGGATGCTACATCGCACTTGTTATAATACACACACTGATCTCCGTTTACCATTCTGGTCGGGTGCCCTGGAAAAGAAGCGCTTATAGCTCTGATTCTGTGACAGATATCCGTCTTCCGTATGACGCTGGGAATGAACGGTCCAACAGGTTGCCCGGCGCCCTAACGTCCAGAGGCTCTTCGGGAGAACTAGATCCGACTGAGGGTAGATCAGGTGGGTACCCTGGGCGTTCTTCTCGGTGGACGTAGTGTGCTAAAGCCTGGCTGCCGTCCTCTGTTGACCTGTTCCGGTCGAGCTGAAATGGGAAAGTGACACTGTTGCATCTTCTTCGTGGGCAGAGAGAAGTCGGGCGTTGGGAGTGTAAGTTTGCTGAAGACAACATCCAGACCAGATAATCTGCTGAGCAAAACACCTCTCAGCGCTTATCACAGACGACTTGAGCGATTCATCTTGGCGAGAAGACCTCGGAAAAACCTGAAGAACAGGCTTAATTGTGCGGCAATGGGAAACAAGCGCGTCCGGTTCCCCTAGCAGGTTGTGTGCTCAAACACGCTCGGCCTTGGAAACGGTGACAAGCTCTTGACAGAATCCTCATAGACCGTCGACGTAGTCGGTTATGAACTGGGGATTGGGGGCGAACATGAGAGGAACTTGAAGCAACGCGCCGTTCCGTGCTTGTCATGGACCTGAAGCCGATGGCTTCCAAACCAAGCACGGGCAAACACTGCAAGCTTCGCCACTGCACCTTTGGGCGCTTAAACTGGCGTATAGCAACCAGCAACAGGGTATGGACAGGAGGTATGGTGTAAGGGCAACTAAATGGCAACCAGAGAAGTTAAGGGCTGGTGAGGAGTGCACCTGAGCGGCGATTGGCTTCCACAGTGGTCTTGAGAAGCAGGAAGCGCTGTTGACGGCATCCGGCCTTCTGGGAAGGATTGCCGTTCCCGAAACGGGCAAGAAAACGCGAATGGATATAGGTCGTTGGGGGACGCATAAATAGAGTCTGACAAAAATGAATGAAAGTTATCATACAAGGTGTGTGCAGTACCGAGGCGACTGCTCGGGCCCAGTTAAATGGCTGGTGACGATCAAGCCCTGACATGAACCTTCACTTTCAAGGGCAACTGGTTGCCCGCCTTGGGGTCAGATCTCAAATACGGCCTCTGCACAATCGTCGACCTCTTCCCCACATCCTCAGCCGGTACTGCAAACTCGAACTCAAACGCCCTGATCAAGGTGAAGAGGATCGCTTTCATCCTGAAACCCCGCCCATCAGCAATCTGTACTATGATTTAATGGAGAAGACAAAACACGCACTCGACGACAGAGAATCGATACCCGATACAAGCACGGGGTCCACCAAGGAAGGTGAGCGAGTTGCCCCAGACTCCTGGGATTGCGCCTGCTGCTGGAGGGACGGAAGTCCAACGCTCAGGCTTGAACTCGTGGCTATCTGCTCCCCAGATGTCTTCCTCTCTATTGATAGGCACGATAGGGATGAAGAGCGTCTGGCCCTTCTTGATCCTGAATTTCACTTGATTAGAATCTCACAGGTACGTGGGCGCGATGGACGGAACATACTCAAGGTATTCATGAACCTTGCCAGTTGTGTCTGTGACAGGGGCGCTTAATGGAATAGTGTCGTCTTTGATGGCGACTCTGATAGTGGACGCAACCGGTGCATGGACGCGGAGAGTTTCGCGGACAACAGCGTCGAGGTAGGGAAGTGCGTTGAGTTCGTCCATAGTTGGGTTATCCGTCGATACTTCCAGTAGTTCATCGCGCAGCTTCTTCTGGACTTCAAGGTCGTTACTGAGCGCGTATAGAGCCCACGTCGTTGAGGTGCTGCGACAGAATGAACTCCAGCGCCCAAAGGCGATTTGCTCAAAACGTACCTCGTGGTTTCATGGCCAGCAACAAGGAAGGTCGGCACCTCTGAAGCCGAGTGAGACGAATATTAAAGGTATCCAAGAATACCACTTACGAGCCAAGACGTCCGCGTCGCTCATACGCTGGTGCTCAGGAACGTCCGTTGCCATATTGGCGCGAACCAAGATACTCAACAGGTCCCTTGATCTCAAACTGTCTTTGTCAACCTTTCCGCTCTTCTTGAGCTCTGCTTTAGTTTCCTCCAGCAGCTCCCTCGCAATGCGATCCATGGTCGCGCGTGCGTCCTTCGCTTCTTTATCACGGTCTGCAGGCTGTAACCACGACTTTAGCATACTCTCGGAGAAGACAACAGAAGGGAAGCTGGAACTAACAATCCAACGGAGCCAAGGAATATATCCTCGGAGGAAGGGGATGACGGAGAACGTGGTGTTGCTCTCGAAGATCTTGCTAAACGCCTTCATCAGCTCGCTGGCGCCTTCGCCCTGCGCGAGCGCATTGAACTTGTAGTTGAAACCTTTCAAGTGCATCAGAGGCTTCGCTGACGGCCTACGGGACGAACGACCTACCAGCCAATCCGATGACGTCAAGAGTCATCCGACTCAACCAGGCGAGGACGTTGATCGTTTCAACTTCCTTTCCCTGAACTTGGGACATCCATACATCGCGAAGCTAATGTGTGCCAGGTCAATTGGCGCACTGGAGCTGTGGGCCTCACAAAAGGTTACNTCGATANNTTNCTCGAACGAAAATGGCCCCGTTGAGCTACGCGAATCTGGGCTGCACCAAAAGCAGGGTTCTGCAATGCCTTCAGCATGACGCATGGTGAGAAGAGGGAAGGCTAACCATAATCCTTCGCTGCAGGAATTAGCGTGTTAGCGCATATGCTGCGACGATAGAATGGTAAACGCGTACCTGCTGCTTATGCTTGTCTTCCTCGGTCACAAGAACGCCGTCTCCCAAGATCTGGCTCAAGCCAAATCGCGCAGCACCAGGCTTTTGATAGGTGTAGTTGTTCATCAGGACATGGTTGATAGCCTTGAGATCTGTCGTGTACAATCGGTGCATCTAGGAGAAATACCGAGTCGGACTCTGGGATGAATGAATGCGACGGCATGTTCACGTACACCAAACAGGCCCTTGTATTTGATAGTCTTCCCGTACTCCTTCACCCATTGCTCGTGTAGGACAGAGTTCTCCTGTTCAATTATGAGCATCCGTCCCAAGTACGAAATCAGCCAAAGCGGTCAAAGCGACTCACCCCTTTGAATATCTCCTGCAAGTTACCCCAGACGAAACTCGGGCTCGGTGGACCAGGAAGGTGGCGTATCGGTGAAGTCAGGTTGCTGTAGAAGAACGAGATGAGCCTGTACGCTCCATACGCTCCAAACGTCGCCGCGAGGGACGTGAGGAGGCGCACAGCGAGTTGGGCGTTGTTATCCATTATGGCGATTTCGATTCCGGATGGGAGTCGCCGTCGTGAAAGTGGGGATCTGAGACTCCCAACTTAGCCCGTTATATACCTCGCACACAGCACAACCAATGGGAAGGTGCTCACAAAGCTGCCGTTGCGACCTAGATTGCGTGTACCCTATCTCATTTCATCGCAGCACCCTGAAAATAGGTCGCGAGCGGGTATTAGGCGATGCTGCGCTAAGCTGCGGTCGATACAGGAGCCCTTGTGCCGTCATATGTCCAGTTATGAGAGACTCGATTGGGTGGCCGCCGGCGATCCGTGCTTCCGTTTATCCGTGCAGGTCTCCAGGCTGGCGAGCGTGCCTTGGAATTTGATTCCGGCGCCCATTCTTCCCCTCTCCCAACCCTGCCCTTCACGCTGTCGAGGATTTGAGCTTCAGAAACCCTGCAAGATCTTACGGCCTGGGATGCTTGGATCCGACGCATATCCTTAGTCGCAGTGTCGGGTATTCTGGGAGAGCCGAGGAGGTGGGTGGGATCACGGTAAACTCTGAAGACAGCCAGGTCGATGTCGTAGAGGTTCTTTGCGGGGACCACCAGAACAATGGCGTCTGCATACCTTTCTTCTATACCACTTCCCCACCTGCCATATCTCTCGTTTGAAAAGACATCCTCTCTACCCACTACGCATCGAACTTCCACTGGGTATACATTTCAACGCCGTCGGGTTTGGGGTTTCAGAACGCCATTGCAACGCCATCCGACTCGGGGGTTGCTTGGAATCATGCTCCGAGTCGCTTGGCCGGTTATTTTCATGCCAGTTGGGCGAGTCGAGGACGCTAGGGGCATGACGGTTGAAATTTGGAAGCCGAATGGTCGCGGTTGACGTTGTTCGCGGTAAAGCGCCAGGTTCGAGTCAATGATCGGCACGCATCTTGCCTTCGCACCACATCTACGCCAACCATATCCTCCCCTCCTTTTAAAATGTCATTGTCTCTACCATACACAACGTCAAGATGCGCAACTACCTCGCTGTTCGCCAGATTATCGAAAGGTTTTGGCCAGTTCGCACAATCGAGCAAGCGCGTCAATGAGGCCATCGCTGTTTCTGAGCAAGATATCATCCTAGGCGTGGTGTATTCGTCTTCTACGATGCTTCTGTTCACTTGGGTCTCGTTCCGTTGAGTTTTACTGAAGCTTGAAGCACACGACATGTTTCGATCCGAAGACAGTGAACCCAATGGGGCCAAGGTCTGGCTTGCTCAATCTGCATGTAGAACAGTAGAACTCGGTCGGACGATGATTGTGACAGTTGCGCAGTGTAATCGCGCGACAGCATGCAAGTGTCCTCTTGTCTGTAAGCCTGAGAGGGTTCAGTCATGGTGAGCTTTCGCACCGCCCCTCTGTTCAAGCGATATCCCTGTGATATTAACAAGGACGACTGGCTCAAACGCCAGCGTCTCTGCCTGTTGGAGTACAGGTCTCCATTCCGCGATGCATGTTGCAACTTACACACACCGTTCAGGTACAAGAATTTGAACTCGTTGTTGGAAGGTTGGGAGCGCTTGGACTGCCCTATCCTGGGCCAATCGCTTCCGAACTGATGAGCGCGCCCAAAGCGGTAGTTTCGCACAATACCCGTAACAGCCGAGTTCATTGTCTTGCGAAGCACGGTAACGGGAACAAAAAGGGCTTTATACTTGGCTCCATGAAGCATAAGAGAATGGAGGGGGTTCGGGTACGTCGTGGCAGCGCAGTCCTTTTTATCAGGCAGCGACCAAGACGCAACGCCTCATTGTGGAGGCCACGCCCTTCCCTTCCTTCCACCATCCCCAACCCATTTCTCTTTCGTTTCTACAACCTTGACGGTTCTTTACTCTTCACGAATCATCTGAGATGATAGTCTCATTACTTTCTGTGCTCGGATTCGTGGCTTCAACCGGTGAGTAGTATCCTTCCCTTGGTTTGCTGCGTCGGCTTACCGATCTACGCAGTCGCGCAATCCACTCCCATCGTTGTTTGTGTCGCGGGGCAATGTGTGCAGGGTTTCTCTAATACGACAAGTACGTGAAGGCAGCCCATTGATAGTGAACTGTTACTGAATCCTGGCCAGTTGGTGCCAAGTTGTCTGCATCAGGCTCGTCGACGGAGCTTCACCTTCTCCCTGGGCAATACACATCCACTACCAACCCGCAGCTCTTGCACGATCTCCTCAGCTCTAGCTCCGCCAACTCTCAACTCATCTGCAGGGTTCCCCTTCCAAGGCTTCCCCTTTTGCAGCCCCCGCTAACGTACATTCGTTCTCGTTGTCGAATGAGTCGTGTTCCCCGCCGCAGCATTCTACCTTGCCAGTGAAACGTATCTTGTACCGGGCCTCATTAAGAATACCTACGGTAAGCATCTTAATCGTGATACCCTCGAAGCCTGATCAAGCTTTGTCTCCTAGGCAAGGCGCTCGCAATGGCTCTGTTTGAGACCTCCGTCGGGTAGGCTTGCCCATGGTCTGCCAAGTCCTTGCTTGAGACGAGTGTCACAGGTACAGACGTGCCAAAGCTCTCGTGCCGCTGAGTCCCCACTTCGCATTCTCGCCGAACACGGTATCACCGTTCCCCTGAAGGTCCTTGGTTCACAACTGCTGTCAAACGGGGATCCTCTTTACGTCGGTCTTCCGGCAACTTCTAGACTTGAAGCTTGTGCTGTACTTTCCGTATAGTATAGTCCCAGCATGCCACTTTGGTGTGACGTCGGCCATAATAGCTCCCAAGTCTTCTCGTTTCCTCAGAGGACTCGGCGTGCATCCATCTACTAGTGCTTCAAATCGGTTCGGTGGGCAACCCGTACTCCAGGAAGTTACTGCGGTGGATATCGCCATGAGGCACTTTGACAAACCGAGTATCAATGCACAGATCGCTGCTTGCTCTGAGGAAATTGTTGAATGGGCAGGCGGATGGTTCTAAGGGGGATTATTTCAAGCAAGTCCGATCTGTAGGTGCACAAATTACTGCCTGTGAAGTTGCACTCGCTCTTAACGGGACAAACAGGGCGAGATACCGCTGGTCATCGAAGCTCACAGCGCCGACATCATCGCCAAACTCCTCATCCTGAAGAAGCAAATCAGGGTTGGGACCCGGAAAGAAATCAAGCTGACGATTACCGGGGCGTCTGAAGCGGACACTACAAAGTCCAATGGCTGGGAATACGTACCTGACATTCTTTCCTGACCTGGACGGCTAACTTACCCGACCTAGCCTGGTACGAGACACGTCCATGTCAGGGACGTTCCGCGACATAGCCAGGGAAATGGTGTCACGGCCATTCCGTGACGGATTTTCCGCATTTACCCGGCATTGCCCAGGGGGCGGGCTCGTTGGGGTAATGACTTTCGGCATGTCCTCTTACCGTTCACCCTTGGACCTGTTTGGGCCTACTGTGCATTTGCTATGGAGCGGTTCTGCGGCAGGTTATCAAGGCTGCTCAAAAGCCGCCGCTTTCCCTTTGCGCATCTCGACAACCAGGTACTAGCACAAGCGCAAATTACGCAGATCAAGAACCGCTATAGCCTTCACAAGGTCCTCTCTCTCCAGCCTCTTCGGAAGGTGGTAGAGTGGGAGTACCACATCCCGATGGAGCTGTGTGAGCCTTGTTTCACTTACTAATTGCATCGTGTCTTTGTTTCTAACCTTCTTTCATTCTAGACGAGGATTTTTTCCTCGTCGCTCTGAAGGTGACAGCACCAGTCATCTCAAGCTCACTGTCAAAGAAGGTCGCCGCAGCTCTGGTCACGCGTCTCAGCTCGCTCAGCGCGCTATCTAGGCGGACCTCATCCCAATCAAGCAGGTAATGAAGCTGCTTGAGTCGTGTTCGATCGAGTCTTGGTGTCGCGTGCGAGCATTGTGGGGAGGTGACACAATGCTTGCTTCCGAGCTCGTTCGTCGCGAGTCAAGCGATCGTTGGGATGCGACGTTCGTCAAGGTGAGCGCATTTTACGCATCGAGTGTCAAGCTTCAACTGAAATGTCTTCGAGTACTTCCTCCACATTGATGGCAATGCCAGATCCATGACGAAGCAGGTCAACTACAAACGCCAAGTATTCTTTGGCCAGCTTCGATACACCTTCCTTCTGCACGTTCCCGCTACTCCCAATCCTGGTATATTCTCTCCGACGCAAATCGCCTTGGCCGTGATCGAAGAGTGCCACAAGCCAATACGCCACCAATTGAAAACTCGATATATACGTCTATTCGAAGATGCGGGGCATTGAGGTGGTGGATATTGCAACGATAGAACGCCTTGTAGGACGGGTTCGTTGGAGGAACAAGTGGGCTATCTTCAACCGTGGGGGGATTTCGGCACGTCCTTCGTTTTCAAAAGATGTGGGAGACGACGATTTTGTTGATTGATTCAAGTATACCACAGTATAGAGTCCTAATATATGGATTCCAAAGCAGTGAGCACCTCCTCACCACCGGAACGCGTCCATGGGGCTGTCTAGCAGGTATGTGTCCTATTCCCTGTCAACCTGTTCCCCGGCATCTTGTTCCCTGACATATTTACCTGGCAGACGTTCCCCGACTTGGTTTCCCGTCATTGTCGCTTCCCGGGGAGCGTTACCTGGCATGGTCGTGGGTGGTCGGGGGTTGACGGGTACTTTACCTGTCAGAACATTTCATAGTAGGACTTGCTCGCGAAGGAAGTCGGCGAGGCAGGCGTTGGCGTAATCTTGGTCACCTCGAGACCATTCCCTCTCATGTGGGAGGACTGGCGAATGTCATCGATTCCCGTTCCGTAACCAGTGTTGCGGTATGGATAGACTACTTAAACCACTCCTGACAAACCAGAGCGCTATCGAGGCTCTCAGTGTCTCCCAATGAGTTGTCGCAGGGACTGGGTTCCAGGAGATATTTCAGGGAAGGAGTCTCTCATTGACCTAGCATGGGTAAGTCTTAGTTATTGATTCATCCTGCTCTGCCTAAAACATCCCAACACGCTTGCTCATCCCAACCCTTCATAGGCGGCAATCGAATCAGGCGGCAGATTCACGAAAGAGGAGGCAATCACTCTCAGACCTCCAAATGCGGAGCGATTGTTTGGTGTCGAGTGAGAGCCTGAGTCGGTGGAGCTCGTTGCTACTTGAAGAGGGTTGGGTGACTTTGGTGCGAAGGTGGTTGCTGTGATTACGCCGACGAGGCAAGCAGTAGACCTCTTGGGGGAGGACAACTAGGCTCCACTAGAACAATGCATACCCCGTTACGGTCGGATCTGTCAGGAATTACATCGGCCTATGCTTGTTTATCTTGAGTAGTCTTGCGGGACAGTGGAACTTGGTTATCAATACTGGCTTTTGGGGAGTAGCTCTACTCGTTGGACAGAAATCAGGGTGCTTGGATGTCAGCATTAGACTGTACACGAGACAATTACAATATTCCAAAGTACATTCAACAACTGTGCGAGCGAGCGAACTGCGCTAAAAAGCGCACTATGCAGAGGTATGTGGCGTCAAAGGAGATCATGAGTGAAGCGGCCGTGACAGCTGCTATGCACCGTGAAAATGTGCAGTGAGGTATGGGATGATGCAGTGGAAAGAGAGAGATCAATGTGCAGTTCCTGGGTCGTAACCTGTGATCAACAAAATGAGAGGGGAATGTAAATCGTGAATGTTGGGTGTTAGCTCCTAAAATAAGGGCATTCTCGTCGTCCACGAGGAGGGGAGTTGCTCTTCCCAGCCCCTGTCTCCCGCATCTGGGGTTTCTTCGCTTTCCTTGCTTCGTCTCTCTTGATCGCACTCTCGAACGTTGAGGTGATGGATAATTGCCCTGCTCCTCTTGCCATCCAACTAGGGATATCATCGAGCTCCTCCGCGTACTGGCTAGATGCCGTCTCCGGGTAGTACTCGTTGTCCTCGGCATCCCCCCACCGTGGTATCGTCACGCAATCGGAGGTGTGTGTTAATCGCTCGGGAAGTTCGTAGCTCACGCCCCCCGACTCGCTCCGAACGAGACGGGGGGGAGCTGTCGCGTACGGTCGATTATTGCACTGTACGTCACGGCGTATACGGCGTTCGGAGACTGAGAGACCGGTAGGTTCGTCGGAAAACGTGGATATGGCGGGTGATGCCTGGATTCCGTCCTTCTGGCGGATTTGGCGATAGAAATACATTGAGACAATGAGCGTGTTGCATACGATGAGCGAGATAGCGGTCTGTATGATTAATTAGGGACGAGAAGATGTGGTTAGTGTTATGTTCATCATTAGACATCGAGATAGCCGAGGTTGGGAGCGGAGTGAAAAATACGCTCACCTGGATATGGCATACCGCCGAGATTAAGATAGACTGGTCGGGGCCAAGCGGGAGCCCGCCGTACCAAAATACGCAAAAGACTGTAGCGGCTAGTGCGGTGAGAAGGCTGGCTGAGAAGGCAGCCAGTACCACCCTTCTGTCGATTTCGAGCAGGTGAACTCGCCAGAGTAAGACGAGGGGACAGATAACGAGCACCGCATCGGCAAGAAAATCAACTTCATTTCCTCATATCAATCATGCGTCGTCAACGAAGGGGCATGAGCTTACAGGTTGTCGCGATTATGCCGCCGAGATAGAAACCATCGGGCCCTTTCCTGCATGTGCGGGTGTCGAACTGAAGTTTCCGCCAGTCGATGGAGCCCGCGGAGCAGGTTACGACGGAGAGGATAAAAGAGACAGAGTAGCGGCGACGAAGGAGGTGGCGAGACCGAATAGCCAATTTCTGACTGAACCGGGGGGGAAGATTCGTGGTAAGGGAGAGTGAGAGACTGATACGGCTTGTCCTAGCATAGGGAGATCCAGTCAACCGCAGTTCTCTGTGAAAGAGAGAGGGTAGCACTTACCATATGATAGTATAGTAAAGGAATGAGTTAGCCACAGTCCACTTAGATATTTCATGGCGTTCTTCTGGTGTTAGGACTGTGAAAGTTTCGTTGAGCTATCTGTCTCCGGGTACTCGGAGTTGAGGACCTATGAATGGCTGTCGCACTACCTTTGGACATGAATCTGAACCAGAAGAGTATACCGTAGAAGGCATCACAAAGCATAGGGATGACGGCTACGTAGTCGTCCCACCATAGCTTGCAACTCCTGTATCGGTCCCATAGGCGCAGGCCCGTGGATCCGACGGCAAAAGCATGAAGCAGGGTAAGGCACGCTTCAACACGAAGTAGACACATCGTGGGTCATCGCGGTAATAGACCTATTGGTTGACAGGCTCACCTTTCCAAGCAACATACGACTGCTCTGGAAGCATGGTGGTTCCGAGTAGGCGGTCCCAAGCTCGACGGAACCTCACGAGCAGTCCCGACAACAGCACCTGGATGTCGATCGTTGTTCCGAACCCGAGATAATTAGCGCCCGTCCCCAGGGGTCGTTACAGCGGGAAGGTGGTGAATGATACCAGAAGAAGAACGAAACGTGGCGACTGACGGCGAAGAGCGTTGCTTCTAAGCTCTGATGTAAACGAGCTTTACCAAAGCTGTATTGGGATTATCATTTGTGAGTGGCGCGAGTCTCGGATTCGGTGCCTGATGAGCAGTATTCCAGTAGTCAGACAGACGACAATGTTGGTGTCGTAAATCAACCTTACACTTCGTTCTAGGGATAAGTATAGTGGTATTCTGACCTTTTTACTCCTTCAAGAGCTCTTCAACGGTGTTCACTAGTCCAAAATGCAGAAATCTTCCCCGTCTCATTGGACAAAAGCCGAACCCGATGCATCGCCTCCCCGACTTCCTCGTAACTTTTGCCCTTCTCGGGCTCGGAACCTTGAGAAACTGTCAGGATATGATGGCGATTATCGATCATCGAGCCCCTGCAGCCTAGTGCTCAAACCTGAGCGTCAATACCCGCTTAGGTCACAAAATCATCGGCGCAAGGCAATGATACTCCAATCTTGCAGCGTACTGCCTGTGAAGGGGGGAAAGTCTTTATTTTCCCCTGTTTACCTCCCGAGACGTCTCTTGAAAGTGGCTTGCCTAGGGTACCGTCCTTCTAATCAAGTACTCATGAATCTGGTTTTGAGTCGATCTCATTGCCGTAGTGCATTCGATCTATCTTTACCATATCCTTGCCTTAGTGCTTTCGACTCTGCGTTTCTTTATCATTCACTACCTCTTCCCTCGCCGATTCTCCGCTTGTGCCACTCCACGAAGGTCACTCTTCTACTCACAGCTGCCACGGCGACTTGCTCTCGTGCCGCCACGCCACACCCTTCCAACTTCTGCATCGCTATAGAACTCCGTGCTGCAGTTTGCGACGGACGTGAGTCAATAAACAAACAATGTGTAGTTCCCTCCTCCCAATGGTGTGTCACCCGATGGCAATTTACGGCGACGTCCCTCGTGGTCGCCTTTTCAGGTCAGGGAAGCAACATAGATCTGAATATTCCTGGAGTCTGATGTTAGAACGTCAATTATCGCAAGGACTAGGGTAAAGGACACAGCTCCTCCTCAGCTGGAATTTCTCAGAAAAGCTAGCAGTGCTTCTGTTTCCTTACCGTAGCACAAGTACCATCACCCATTACAGTCGACCGACATCCGTCTTTCACTGACCGTGACTTTTGACGAACCGATCGGTCACCTGCGTTTTCCTTCTCTCTTCTTGCCAGTCGGCCTTCAGACCGAACGCTGATAGGCGTGCACATCGGGCGCATCGGCAATTCTCCTTGTGTCTCGTCATCTTCGAAGTACCCCTTGATATTGTCCCGGTCAAAATCGTCCTTGGCGAGGATCCGGTCGTAGAAGAGCACTTGCCATGAAAAGCGCCCGCAAACAGCCGAAAACCGTGAGGGGGCAGCAAGACCTTGACAGACGCCATCGTAGGGTTGTCCAAGCCGTCGACGAAGCTGGTACCGTCGATCGTATTCTCGACGCCGTCGGGCAAGAGAAGGCCGATAGACATTCGGCTCAGTGGACTCGCTCTACAAAGCGCCATGAAAGTAAAGGGGGCTACAACGGTGACTGCAAACACTTACTGCTGTGCGCCACTCGCACCTGCCATTATCGTATGAGTAACCGTTCGTGGGCATCTCGTTGCGAAGGTAGCGTTGCAACGCCAACTCGTCCTTGTTCAAATGGCCCACTGGCAGAGTCAAAGATACGAAACGAGGAGCCAGTAACTGCGCTCGGAAATAAGCAGGCCCGTTCCTCGCTGAGCTCGCTCTGGTCTCCGGTCCCACGGTTTGAGGCTATGGATTGGCTTTGAGAAAGATTCGCTTGACTCTGTGTCAGATCCCGCAGTGCTTGCGTCAAGCTACCGACCGCTTGAAGGATGGGGTCACGGTTGGCTCCCTGGAAAATATCACGGACGGTCAATCCAAAGCAACGTGAATGCAGAAGGAAACTACCGACCTGCTCAGCGGCCACGACATCCCCGGCTACAGAGAAACGTGTAGGCGGTATGGTCTGCGCTTCCCCATTCAGTGGGATCTGCATGAAATGAGAGACGTCAAACGATGAATCATGTCGGCTTATAACAAAACTGCACGTACTTGGCGAGGTTGGTT
>JANDKE010000350.1:0-26944 GCA_027627275.1 Coprinellus aureogranulatus
CGCGACCTCTGCCGCTTAGCTTNGCTTGTCGTCGCGACCAGCGTCTACCTCTTCGTGACTGCGCGGTGGAGCTCCCGGGATCGGTCGAGCGTGCTCTTCGCAGTGGCAAGTCGTCGTCGTTGGCTGTCGTATACCCATGGACTCAAAAAAATGTACTCTTACTTCGTTCCGGGCCTACTAGATATATCTTCGCTCAAAAATATGTATCTCCTATCTAGTAGTGCCCCAATATAACTTGTGCTCGCAACTCTAGTGTGACTTCGAAAATGTGAACTCTTTCGGACTCGAACTCTAGACCTCGTTGAAACCCCCTATATGCGTTCAGAGCCCCTGAGAGGTGGGATTTCGGCTCGCGTTCATCGCATCGCTTAGCGCTGTTAGCGAGAGTGATCATCGCATGTCGCGTCGCCAGGAACTCATTGGCAATTACCGCACAACGCGCCCTAGTTCTCGCTCTCGCAAATCACACAGCCTTCTTCCTCTCATGTGCTCCTGTGCAGATGTGTCTTTGACCATCGCGTTGCGCTTCGGCCAAGTGGTTTCCGAGATCTCTCTTTCCGATCGCGCGCCCGATTCGTCTGCAGCCCTACGATCTCTCGAGCTCTTGCGGACGACCCAGAAAACTATAAAAGCTCTGCGGGACGCTCTCGTTTTCTTCATCCTTCTGGTTCTCATTCATCATGGCTGTCACCGATATTCCTTCTTTCCTCAACACCTACTCCGAGTTGCAAAAGTCGGTGGAAGCGCTCAGTCACGATTTGCGTACTGCGCGAGTCCAGGCTCTAGCTTCTCGTGTCGACAATCCTACTGGAACTCCTACGGCGGCCAATATGCGTCGTGTCTCCAAGGTTCTCGGAGGTTTGACTGGAGTGCTGGTAAGTTCTCGCCGTCTAGCGTTCTTTCCTACTATTGACTGTGTTTCTTACTCGGCTAGGCACTTCGATGAAGACGTTATCGGCTGCTCTCGCCGTCCACCCGAATCCACCGTCCTGGTGCAGGGAACCGTGGCTCTGCGTCCCCAGGGTGCCCGTCGGCCTGGTCCCACTGGCGAAATAGACGTTCAAGTATCAAAAGTTACGGTACTAAACCCAGCGGCAGACATGCCTTTTCTTCCTCACAATGTTCACAACCTGGTACTTGTCTCCAACCTTTTATTAAATCTGAACTCATCCCTGCTAGCCGAACGAGGACCTTAGAGCCCGCTATCGGTTTTAGACCTACGCCGCTCAGTCCTCACCGAAAACCTTCGAAAGCGCAGTCAGGTAGCCTTTATTGTGCGATCAGCTCTTCAAGATCAAGGTAAACAATTGAATTGCACTCCGCCGATAGCCCAGTGCCTCTAACCTTTTCGCTTTAGGATTCACCGAGGTCGAAACGCCAGTCCTTCTCAGATCGTCGCCAGAAGGCGCGAGAGAGTTTCTAGTCCCAACGCGCCAACTCAAGGCCTCCGAGACCTCCGACGCCAGCTCTTTTCAGCACGAGCCCCTCTTTTACGCGCTCCAGCAGTCTCCGCAACAGCCCAAGCAGCTATTGATATGCTCAGGTGCTGTTGACAAATACTATCAAATCGCCCGCTGCTTCAGGGACGAGGATGGTCGCAAGGACAGACAGCCCGAGTTCACCCAGATCGATCTCGAGATGGCTTTTGTTTCGTGGGGGGACCCAGCCCATGCCGATGCACCACCACCCCAAACCCAGTATCCCAAGACCTGGAGAATCGGAGGCACTGAAGTACGCCAGGTCATTGAAGACTTGATCCGAAGGATATGGCACCAGGTTGAAGGCGTCGAGTTGCCAAAGGACTTTCAAGTCATGACATATNATGAAGCCATGTCCCGCGTGCGTCGCCAAACGTCTCGCCAGCTCCTGGCATCCATGTTGACAAATAGATCCAGTTTGGCTCGGATAAACCTGATACTCGTTTTGGCCTTGAGGTNAGGCTATATTTGAGGGTGCTTCTTCNNCCCTCGNTCACCTAGGGACCACGGTGCTCTACGACCGTTTTTAGATCATCAATCTCAGCGATCGATTGTCAGGGTCGACGCCAAACGCTCCCGCTGTTGCGGCAGGGAGCGANGAGATCCTGGAGTGCATCGTGGTGCGCAAATCCCATGAAGCTGAATTCTTCAACGCATCGCGGACTTTGGAACAAGAACACGCGGTGAGTCTTAGAGACGATATCAAGTTTCAAGAACGAAATATGCTGATCAAGGCTATCGGAATTTCTGGCTCATACCTCTTCCCGCGATCNTTTCTAACCCCTTCCTTTCTACAACATCCAACACGGGTCCCTTCACCCCGATCATCATTGTACCGCCTGCTCCTCGTATCTGGGGCACTCCCCATCTGTAGGAGCACATCACCCTCACGAAAAGCAATTTAGACAAGTGGCTCCTGGANAGCAAGACCGCACGCGCAGTATTTGCCAGCGCCAACTCGTCGTTTTCAAATCTTGATCTAGAAGGTGATTCCTCCACGCCCGAGGCGATCCTTAATGAGTCCCTGCACCTTCGCCCTGGGGACCACGTCTTCCTCGCGCACCGTTCGCGCTTGCCGAAGGTGTGTACCAATTATGCGTAANACTCGGCCGAAATTTTGAGGAGATATTAACGCGAAGAAATGAAGGGTGGGTCCACTGCATTGGGCAGAGTCCGTCTCGGAATTTTCGAGAATGCTCANAGGCGAGGTACGCCCTCTCTTCAATTTCTAATAGAATGTCCCTGATACTGACANAAATCTATATTTTCTCTCTCGTTGTGGAAACTTCAACACTTCACTCCATCTACCGCCACCGTCAACCGGCCAACACTGTGAACACCATGGATCCTACGGCGAATTTCTGATAATGATAAGGCGANTTCAAAGTCACNGAGGCTCCCCACTTTNTGTGGGTAACCGAGTTCCCGCTCTTCACGCGCGACGACTCGGATAAGGAATTCCTCGCTCACGGAAGATGGAGTAGTTCGCACCACCCATTTACGGCACCGATGTGGCAGGATGTTGAGGCCTTGAATAATGGTGATATCGAACACGTGCGTNCCTCCTGTTTTTTTCTGGTGTTCTTTCTACTCGTCCCCTCTATCTCCCGCTCTCCTTCGTCAACTCGTCCAGTAGCTCGGTCTACTGGCAGGACTTGCATGCATTTAACCGTTTATGTTGTCTTGTGCTGCGCATCCAGAGGGACTCCGACACAATCGTCTTGCATCTTCGGATTTTGAGACCATCATATCCGCGATCCCACTTTCTGGCCATTGNGGTCCAATGACGAGTNGAGGAATGAATGAGGGNGATAGATTACGAGGGATTGAATTGAAAGTNCATGTCTTACAGATACACTAATTCGCTATCCAGGTACGAGGCCAACACTACGACCTTGTGTTGAACGGTTGTGAAATCGGCGGAGGTTCAGTTCGTATCCATGACGCGGACATGCAGGAGTATGTCTTTTCGAAAGTGTTACAAGTGAGTGATCGCTCCCTCCTCCATCATCCCCCGTCATTGGGTTGGCCGCTATCTAGANCTCCTCATACTCTGGACTGAGGGTAGAATCNTCTACGGCTGAACACATGAGCGGCCTATGTGNGTTGCGTTGCATCTATATGGGACTGACATTGCCATTGCTGCGTTTACTCCTGTGTTATAGCTTAGTGACGAGGAGAAGGCCCCATTCAATCACCTCATTCAAGCCCTCAGATGTGGCGCGCCACCGCATGGAGGGATAGCTCTAGGTATGTGCGAGCCGCTTCTCTGTATCCAAGACACGAGCTGCTCCCGCGATACATTGGGGGAGCACAGGTTTACTGACTCGATCTCCCTCCCCTTCTCACATCTCATTTTGAACTTCATTTCTCCTCGACTCTTACCCGTCACACGACGACCTATCTCTTGGTTTCGATCACCTTCCAAATCCCTTCTCCCGCGAGACGTTGTCTTGCCCTTTCCTATGATGTTTCCGCCCTATTCCGTTCATAACCTATTCCGTTCACTCTCTTTCCTTTCACGTTCAACGTTTGTGGCATTTTGTTTTGTGTTTGATGATGCAGGCTTCGATCGGTTGATGTCCATCCTATGCAAGACGCAATCCATTCGGGACGTGATAGCGTTCCCCAAGACGAGTGGAGGGACTGATCTCATGTTCAAGAGTCCCGCTCCTGTCGACGCACAGACCCTGAAGCAGTACGGCATCCAGTCAGTCGTGGAAGGGCTCTCCAAGGAGAACAAGACGAGGTCATCTGTTTAGGCCAGCAAGCAAGATGGGTTGAGCTCCGGGCGGCGTCAGAGACCCATTCAGGCATGGTCTGCATTCCGAGTGGAACTTGGGGATATGTCGTACATGGCGCCCACATATCCTGAGCTAGGACGTCTTACCAGGAGCTCTCGCTGAGTTAGGAAGGAGGATAGAGATCTGGAGGGATGATGTTTGGTGTGTAACTTGGTCAGAAGGGTTGTGGATCCGGGCGGCGATTTGTGGGTTTTGGGCATGGGAGGAGACTGTGAGCGCGGCTCGGGAATGAAGCAAATCTGTCAATCATTGGACGATAGGGGAAGTGAAGCCCGGTGTCGGGGTGTGCGGGAGGAAATCGTAGTCAGGAGGCTGAAAACAGGCATGAAGTGTACAGAAGAGGAAAATGAGGAGTCAAAAGTGGGTCATAGTGTCCATATATGGGGTAAACGAGGAGGGAAGACGAAGATAGATGCTGCTAGCTACCATAAATAATCGTATAATAGATAGTGTAGGATTGATGCCCAATGTCCATGTCACCCCTTGCTCAATCTTGACGCAGCCTGTAGCTAATATCCATCGCTATCCATTGTCATTGCCGTCGCAGACGGCCAATGGTAGGCGGAAAGCGAGAGCGGGGAACGGAATGTTTGAGGTATTCATTTTCATCCCGAGGTTGCGTAGTGAGTGTTCACTTGTTACGCCGGCAAGGGATCATGAACAGTCTTCTGTTCATCGTCTTCCCGGGGTTTATCGCCAACTCCAGTCCCTCCAGATCCCGTACGATGATTGAGGTCTGGCGGCGGCGGCACGCTCTCATAACCGGTGACAGGTGCTGCCACAATTGTGCTTGAAGGTGAGGAGAAAGTTGTCATTCGAGGCGTCGATGCCGTTTCGCCACTTCCTGCACCTTCATCATCCGAGGTCGGTGAATAGGGTGATTGCCCGTAACCGAAGTTCCAAGATGAGCCGAAACCCCAACCACCACTCACTGGGTTGCTCATCCGTCCGCCAAAGAGCAGCCCTCCGTTGGTAGCCGTCGTCGTCGTCGCCGCTGAGTTGAGTGTGGACGTGATCGATGTCGCAAAATCAGGGTTAGATGAGGAGGAAGGTGGCGACATGTGTGTCGTTGTCGCCGTTGTGGCTGCGGCTTGCGCAATGGGTGTGCTTAGGTATTCGGATGTGTTGCGAGAGTTGGGTGGGCGTGGTGTGGCTGAATTGGAGGAGGCTAATGGTGACCGGGAGCGTGGTTGCTTTTCGTCTATGGAAGGTAGCACGGAACGGAGCTTGGACTCTGCCTTGCGTTGAGGTAGTGTGTTTCTGCGAGGCGAGGCGGCGTTTGAAGGTGGCGAAGTGGAAGGCGGGGAGGCGGGTGGGCTGGTGGTGGCACTGGCCCATTTCGGCAGATTCGACAGGGTATAAGCCATTTGCCGTCCCAGGAAGCCAAGATGCTATCTTAGGGTGTGCGGTGGCGAATGTTACAGAAGCCTCATTCTCGGGAGTGCCAGAGGAAGGGCTCGGGGAAGATGATGGTGCGCTCAATATAGACAGCGGGGCGAGTATGCTGAATATCTGGTCTTCAGATTGTTGCATACCGTATGCATCGAATGGATCTGGAACCGACTGAAGCATTGGCTCGATGATTGGATCTGAACTGTGGAAGAATAGAGCAAACGTTGGACGCCGCAGCGTGAAATAGGAGCATTGTCAATTAACCGAGAAACGGTGATAAGATAATGTGAAGTTGACTTACGCTTTGGCTGTGACCCTATCGAAGACGTCCATCGTGGATCTGACAAGTACGCAGACCTTGTAAACGGTCAATAACGTTCATCTCGGCCGTGGCGCCAGAGCTTATAGACCCACCTTGCTCTGAACAAAGTCCCACACCTTCTCCTCGTGTTCCACTATCTCTTGATAATGATTCACTTTCAGTTCATCCAAATCGTCTACCTGCTGCTGTAGTATCGTCAACGCTTCCCTGAAGCTCTGGAGGTCTGCAAGAACAAGCGCGCATTGACGTTAGAGTAGCTCAAGCTCGAAGAATACCGATTCCACGACGNNNTCNTNNCNTTTCCGGTTCATGATCTGGCGCATTTCCGTATCACGTATAATCTGGCTCTTCTCTCGAAGCGATCGTTCGTAAGACTGCGAGCGCTCCTGACGTTCGGTAACACGTTAACGACGAGTCACACGTCCGCGGTGGCGGGNATAACTGACCTGCACGGTCGTTCGGTAGGCTTCGAGGTGCTGCCGTAGTGGCTTTTCAAAGTTCTTATCGAGGGTATCTGCCTGCAGATGCCATGAGGCAAGGTGGAGCCGAAAGAGGAACANACGGCTCACCAGAACATGGTANAGGTTCCCAACCAGATGCTGCATCCCCGATGCCGCTTGGAGTCGAGTGCCTGCTTCATAACTCGGGCCCTTCAACCTGNACACATTCATNCATANGTTTAGAGAATGCCCANNGAACTTATCCGAGCCATCCATACCCGCTACATCGTTGAATNGAATCCGCAAACGCCGCCGTGGCCTTCGACATAGACACCAGGGCCGCGCGATAAGTGGAGCATGAACTCAGGAGCTAATGGTTCGAGGAGACGGTTTAGTTGGCATGCTACGCCGGAATGACAAGCAATAGCGCACATCTTCATAGGCTTGTATGCTAGCCTTGAGATTGGCTCGGGTTATGATTTTGCTAGGGCCGTTGGACCCGAAGTTCATCGCAGAGGCGTGCGTNGCGTCTGAAAAGGTTGGCGATGGCGGGCCAGGGGACAAGGGACGTCTACTAGANCCGAACGCCAGTGCTCGCANNGACCGTGGTCGACTGGGCGCCATGGTTGAAAGAAGTGTCGTGGGTGAGCAAAGGGAAAGAGCGTAACTCTATCCATTCCCGGTCACATTTGGTCAAGCACACNGCGCGCCAAGGAACCAATCCATAATCAGGAGGCACTACATCACATATCTCCACCTCACATGTCTGGGGAAAGCTGCAAGGGAGAGCACGCTAGTGTGTGCATATTAGGTGTCTACTACTCGGGGCGTAATANGTATGAATAGAGTACATAGCCGAGGCCCTNGCATGATCTTCGCCGGGACACAGGCCTTCCGCAGTGGAATGTCATCTCAACNCCCTTCGNGTATCGACAGGTTAGTCGCCCGCAAAGCCAGTGATAAGGTTCCTGACACTTGTAGGATTGGGGTGGGCACGGGGGTTCTGCTTTACAGAGACGCTAAGAGCCATGATNGAGTCGAGAAACACTAAGACGCACCGAAATTACTTCCGTCCTCCAGCCAAAGCGCTCATCTTGTCAGGAGAATCCCGGAGATAGAACAACTTGGCCCTCCTCATCCTGCCCTTCGGTGGTGGCCGCACCACCTTAATCTCCTTTAGACTCGGCGAGTTCGCGAAGAACTGCATCTCCACTCCTGTTCTCTGTAANATATTCCGCAGGCGGAAAGAAGTGNCNTGCCCTCGTCGTCGAATAGCGATGAGCACTCCGGTAAACTGCGTTGGNGCTTGGTCCTGGAGAACCGTCACGATGGATCCCGGTTGAAGCACGTCNTTTGACCGACGCGAGAAGTATTTCTGAATGAGAGATTGTTTCTCCGGGGGTGACAAGGTCTTGTGGACGAACTCCATAAGTCGCTTTCCCTGGCGTAGACGCTCAACATCCGTTTCAGCTACCGTCGGAGGAGGCGTAAGAGCTGTTTTGGAGAAGGGATATGCGGTGNCTTGGGGTGTTGCCGACCGGGCGGTGTTGGAAAACAGACGCTTGAGNATCTGACGTGAAGCAGAGGCCATGGCGAGAGTGTCTGGGTGAAATAGGGCTGCCCGAGAACACAGAGAAGCGAGAACAGGGCGCGTCTAGGAAGAGTATGACAGAAATTTGAGCTGGCGAGCCAAATCAGCCCNACGCGAGATACTCTCACGCGTTCAAGTGCACCGACATCAAGTCCTTGCAGTCCAGTAGGGAGCAGNAATGCTTNTCTGCAGGCTTGAGAGAGCCAGGNCCAGCANTGCTAGAGCAAGAAAAGNGGGGGACTGGAATTATACATCTATTACACACTGTTGTAGTGAAGCTTTAGGTTCATATGGTATATATAGCACAAACGAGTGGATACAGCCTCGCTCATCTAAGGACTTACCCAACCCATGGCGTACCTAGGAAGGTCAGTTGCAATTTTACTCCCCTTTCAAAATCCACGGCCTCTTCCCCTGTGNACCGAAGTGAGCGGGATGANNAAGNACTAAGGTGTTCAAGCTTACCTGCCACCGCGAGGGCCACCCCTGCCGTAAGGACTGTATCCTCTGTACCCTCCCCTGTANCCTCCACGGTATCCTCCACCTCGTCCCCGGCCTCGGTTATACCCNGGAATGTTCGTGCGCTTGGCGGTTACCTGAGAAGANGTTGAGAACTGGTCATGTAGCCCGAGAGGCATGCAAACCTTGATTAACCGACCCCGGAAAAGGGAGTTGTCCAGAGCAAGCGCAGCGTCCACATGTTCTGGCTCTGCGAACTCGACATACGCATAGCTAAGGAAANTATAAGACAGTGNTCAGCATTGAAGCTAGTTNAGACCTACCCTTTGGGATGGCCAGTAAACTTGTCGCAAAGAATGGTGACGCGGTTGATAACACCACAGGCCTGGAAGTGGGCCTGGATCTCCTCTGGCGTNGATGCGTAGTCAACCTAAGAGAAGNAATTGGAGCTGAGATACATGCANGAGGGGAGNCGACAACAAACATTTCCGACGTAAATGCTTCGGGTGTCTGAGATGGTCTTGTCATCTTCCGCATCCATCTGACCATCGCTACCCTCAGCGCTGGCACTAGCCTCCGCCGCTGCTTGCAGCTCTCGCAGCTTCTTTGCTTCCCTCTCCATTTCCTCAACGCGCTGCTTCATNAGCATAATTTCCTGAGATATATCCGAGCTTAANTGGCGACCACACTGTATCGGAGTGTCCCATACCTTGGTTTCCTCATCCTCAGCATTGTCGGCGCCNTTCTCCTCCACCTCCCGTGGGGGCGACTGTGGCTTTTCTTCGGTGTCGGCCATGAAATCCAAATCAAAGCAGCGTCGTGAAGTTGATCAATGGACGAGTCCTGACGCAATGATCTTGATCACGTGACATTGGCACAGCTTTTCTGGGCCACCCCGTCTGCGGCAGGAGCTGTTTCGGAATGAGGGGAGGAACGACGATGTCCTGTNCACAATACCCAGGTCACTTGGGATATCCAAAAGCGTGGAAGCTGTAGCGGAGATGAAGCACATAGCTTATGAAATAGCTNTTGTTTATCGGGCGTCCTCATCAATTCTCCGTTAATGTCGAAGTCCCGAGGATGAGCTGGTATGGTAGCCTCAAAGGAAATGGCATTCTGACTTTTACGAAACAAAGTACCCCAACTGGGGGCCCTGGTAACTTGGAAGCTTGGATCAGAACTGGGCGACATCGGTGCGATCGTCCGTCGAAGAAACCGAGACTGCCGCCACCAGAATTCTGCGGCAATTTTCTTTTGTGATCTCCNTCGACGTCTCGACTGACCGGCAGAATGTCGTCGAAAGAGGCAGGGCGGGAGGGCAGACGTGTATAGATTCGGGATCTAATGACGTGAGGACGATTCAATTGTCTGTTGATGGTAGGAGAGCGTAACTTTAACTCGGCAATCGATGCTGCTATCCGTTATCGATCCCACTCGAGAACGGGACAGGNCAGGATTTGTAGCGTCGAACAGGGGCCGCCACATGCGGAACTGGGGTCAGTGGTGGCTTGGAAACGGGGAAAGAGGGTCGGCATACGCTGCTCCCGGGTGTGGCATCGTGATGATCCCCACACTATAAAATTGCAGTGCAGCTTTTGGACCCTAAACTCCGTCTTTTCCTTCCCGATCGCCCCTTTCACACCGGTTTGTCAAAAGCTCTGCACTCCTTGGCACAGAAAGGGACCTCGACGCCCCCCAATTTCGAGCTTCGGTCCGATCCAGAATTGCACGTGCCACTATAGCCATTCTGGTCCTACCCACTCCGTTTTGTCTAAGCCCTTCATTACTGCCCTTAATACCCTACGTCCACCATGGTTAAGGGCGAAGAACCCATCTCCTCCACCTCCCAAGGAAAGAAGAAGCGGATTGACGAGGAACCTATGCCTCCTGACGCAGGCACCAGACCGATACAGTTGCAGAGGAGACGAGTATGGAGGGCTTGCGAGAGTTGTCGGTGCGCACACTTCCCCGCATCTCCGCCATCGGGCGATAAGTTCGTTGTTTGCTGATTTTGGGCCTCGCTCTAGTCGCAAGAAGATAAAATGTGACGGTTGTGAGCCAACCTGTTCTCAATGCACGGCGTCGGGATCGCAGTGCACTTGGCTTCAGACGAAAGATAGGGCTGCGCTCAGCCGACAGTGCGTCATTACTTGAGTCTTCAATGTCCATCTTGTTAACGAGCGGAGTAGTTACGTTCAGGAGCTAGAAGCGCGCTTGCTTCACATGGAGTCGCTGTTCCAACAGCTTGCACCCCAATTACAGGCCATGGGCCAATCGCCAAATGGCCTTGGACCCCTTCCCGAGTCCATCAGCGCGTCTTTGCAAGCAACAACCCCTACGACCCCGACCGCCAGCAACCCTTCCCCGCCGCAGCAGAGCTCTGGCGCAGATGCGGATGCGGATGATGATTTCAGCGAGTCTTTTGGCCAGCTTGCACTAGACGAATATGGGCACATGCGCTGGATCGGCGGCTCATCCACGATGTCGCTTATCCAATCGTTCAAGGCATTAACAGCCGCCCCAATGCATCGAATCTCTCCTATGGAAGAGGATCCGGCAGCCCCAGGACCAAGCGTGAATAAGCTCTACTTCCCCGCAGCGGTTTTCTTCGGCAAGGTATCTGCCCTTCCTGGCCCTGAAGAAGTCGAGTACCCTGAGCGGGACCTCGCGGATAAGCTTGTGGGTGACCTGCCTTGCCCCAAATGAGTGCTGTACTGACCGTAATCAGGTCGAAGCCTACTTCTCTCGGCTTCACTACCTCATGCCTGTTATCAACAAGCCTGAATTCATCGCAAAGTACAAGACCTTAATGGATAACACCGGGAATTCACAGCTTGCCAGGACAGAAACCCCTTTTATCTCTCTCGTCTTCGCCGTCTTCGCGTGCGCAGCAGCTCTCGTGCAAGACCCTCGCCTTACGGTTAGTGGACGCGAAGACGATGGCGGCATGGGAATGGTGTACTATGAACGGTGAGCCAATTCCTCGTTATGCAACGTTCATTACTGACTGCATATCCTTAGGGCCCTCATTCTTCAGTACATCAGTCATGCGAACATTCAGATGGCCCACGTGCAGTGCTTTATTCTCATGTCCTCCTTCCTCTGCTCCATAAATTGCCTCCCCCAAGCCTGGATCCTAATTGGCCAGGCCGTTCGGAATGGCCAGGATCTCGGTTTACACGTAAGTTACCGACCCTTGCCAGCGGAGTGCGGTATTAATTGCTCCCTTTTGGTCAAACAGAGATCACCTCGACGCCTGAACATCTCAAGCATCGAAAAGGAAACGAGAAGGAAGGTGTGGTGGGGCGTCTACACCCTTGACCGCATGCTAGCGCTTGCCCTGGGCCGCCCACTTGGTATCAACGATGCCGACTGTGACGTTGAGCTTCCTGTTGANGTGGAAGACGAGCAACTCCCAGACTATTTCAACGGGGCTCAGGTGGCTCAGCCTTCCCTCATGGCCGGCTTCATCTACATGGTTAAGCTCTATGAAATTGGTGGCCGGATGCTCCGCCAAGTCTACGCAATCGACGTATGCCGTGAGCACTTGGAACCTGAAAGGAAGGCAGAGCTGCAGCGGACAGTCGAGACGCTCGACGGCGAACTCACGAAGTGGTGTAACGATCTTCCTGCTGTCTACAAGACTCAACCACAGAAAGACGAGCAAGCGTCCATCGGAATAGTTCTGTGCAGCCATTACTACTCCCTTGTTACGACCCTCCACCGTAATTTCCTCCCAGTCAAGCGAGACGAATCTGTGACTGCCAAGTCTACTCTCAAAGCCGTTTCGACAGCCCGTCACTGTATCAAGCTCGCGCCCTCTTTCCAAACCCTCGTAGCCCCTTCACATCATCTCGCTTTCTTCATCCAAAACCTCTTCAGCTCAGCGGTCATTGTTCTGCTATTTGCTATGCATACCACAGACTCCCGCGCCGCTGCTGTCACGCTTGAAGAAGCCAAGGGCACCTTGTCTGCTCTTGAGACCTGGGAAGGCCAATGGCCCGGGGCTCGGAAATGCAAGGAGCTTCTCATTGAAGTCGTCAATACCGCTACTGAGGCTATTGCCAAGCACCAGAAAGATGCGGCCGCAGGCATCGTTCCCCCGGCAAGTCCGCCTTCACGACACGAGCGCAGACGATCTGTAACTATTGGCAACACCCCGACGACGATCCCACCAGGCCGCGTTATGAAGCCAAGCAGGACCCGTAGGAATCAGTCGAGAGACCCTGGAACGACATCTTCGCGGAGAATGGCAGCCGTTTCGCCGTATAGGGTTGACAGTGAGTGGACCTGACCGGGCATAAATTACTTGTACTCAAATCTTGATTTAGCTGGCAGCCGTGCCCGTTCGACCTCACGAAGACGGCCTTACGACGACACTGAGAGTGGAGAGCGATCCGCTGGTCCCATATACCAATCATTCCCAAGCCCAACGTCTGCTGCTTCCACACTGCGAAACGGCTCAGCACCCAGCCCGCATAGTTCTCCTGGCTCAGTTAATCTACCATCACCAGCCATGACTGTACTTGAGCACACTGCACCACAGCAGGCTGCCCCACCGCAATCACAAGTACAGCAACCACCGCAGCCATCTCCTTTGCAAGATCCTGGTTCGAGCTTGGCGAACGCATATAGCTATCAGTCACCCATATCCCCAACCCACCCCTCGCCTCCACGCATGGGCTACGACTTCAACAATTACGGAATCCCGCCCAGTGCGCTAAGCCAAGACGGCTCCCAATCGTGGGGTGCCAATAGCAGCGATTATACCTCAGGCTCGCAAGACCAAACGCTTTACACAAATCATTATGGTTATGGCTCGGCCCTAGATGGTGGGTTTGGAAGTTATGATCCAACATCTGATCTGACCAGTGGGATGTCGGCGTCATCCACCACGCCCCCGTCTTCCACCTTTGCAGCTTCCGGACTGCCTTTCCGTGGTTTGGATTACATCAGGAACTTCAGCACCGGGAGCTACAGCGCGGACCCCGGGCAGGATTCCCTCTGGCAAAGCTACGATGTGGGGAGCTTTGGCTATGATCCTGACCTTGCTTTCAACTTGGGAGTTGGACTTGGGGATGCCAACGGGCCGTTGGTTCAGGACAACATTCGTTAACGGCACCAATCTTCTCCCTTTTGCATGCACCGTAGCCATGTCTCTTCCTCCTTCCCGCAGCAACGACCATTCCATCGGTTGACGTTCACTTGCCTCATCGGACTCTCTAGGGGGCACACCACTATATCCAATCAATAACTGTATCACTATGCATATTCACGCTGCCGCTGTTGCTACCCTAACTTATATCTTCACCCGTAGTATAAGCCGTCGATTCCAGTTCTACTAATAATCAGCCCCTGTATATTGCTTTGACCCCGGGGTTCTGGATGGTGGAGCTCGCTAAGGCTGGCTGGAACGTTCATCATGGGGTACGTCTGCAGATGTGGGGAAAGGCTGGGGAAGGTACACATGAGGCGCCTTCGATCAGACGACGGGTGCTGTAGCTGTATGCGGTTGTCCAGACCGGGTACCTCAGTTACCGGACATAGGTAATATCAGTGGTGGGCAGTCACGGTTGCCCTCCTTACTCAAGCCCCTTTCTTTCTTTCTTACAATCATGTCTGCACATCCCGTTATCGACTACACGTCGTCTTCGTCATGGGCTATGGTGAGTTGCAGGATGCCCATTCAAAGTCTTCTGATAGTAACCGTTGTTATGTTTTGTAGGTGGAGGACAAGTTCTCCCCATATGCGAAAGAGACCCTAGCAAAGCTGATCAAGTTCCTGGAGGTACATCATACTTCCCTCTGACCAGAGCGCCCGTGTGGCTTCCCATAATACTGGAGAACGTCGCATACTGACGCTCCGAAACGTGTCACTTCCCTGGCGCGCATAGGACGAGGTTATGCCTGCTTCGAANCTCGCNCACTTGCAACTCCCCGATGGGCNCGAGCGATGGAAGACTGTCCTNCCNGTGCTTGCTGAGCTCAAGGAGAAAGCTAAGAAGCTCGGGTTGTGGAACCTCTTCCTCAGCAAGGCGCATTATCCTGAGTTTGGTGTGCCCCTTACCAACCTTGAGGTGAGTCGCTCTCTATCACGACTACGCTTCGCTGACNTTAGGTGNTATGCANGNGATAGTATGCTGTTATGGCCGAAGTCCTTGGNTATGCTGGCCATATTGCCTCAGAGTCNGTCAATTGCTCTGCACCAGATACCGGGAATATGGGTTAGTCCAAGTGTCCATTGCTGAGTTTCCAGCTAACGCATGAGCTTTGGTATGCAGAGGTCCTAGCACGGTACGGATCCCCTGAGCAGCAACAGAAGTGGCTGGTTCCTTTGCTCAATGGCGACATCCGTTCTGCGTTTGCTATGACGGAAAAGAATGGTTCGTCNGCATGGGCCNCANAGTGNNGCNTCCTGNGTNNCAGCTAACCCCAACACCTCGTAGTCGCCTCTTCCGACGCTACCAACATTCGAACCTCCATCAGAANGGAGGGCAACGAGATTGTGGTTAATGGGCACAAGTGGTACGTCTATCCCATCTCTTCCGAGCCCAAGAGGCGCTGACAGGCCGCATAGGTGGATCAGCGGTGCTGGNGACCCTCGTTGCAAGATTCACCTTGTGATGGGCAAGAGCGATCCCAATAATCAGGACAAGTACAACCAGCAGAGCGTCGTATTGGTTCCTGCCGATGCTCCTGGTGTCAAAATCATCCGCCCCATGAAGGTGTTCGGCCTACGATGATGCCCCCGAAGGTCATTGTGAAATCATCTACGAGAATGTCCGTGTGCCTCTCAGCAACCTCGTGCTTGGTTGGGGTCGCGGGTTCGAGATTATTCAAGGCCGTCTTGGGTGCGTGTGCCATTAGAGGGGTCGTTTGGTGATGGGCTTTACGGGAGTTTCGCAGGCCTGGTCGTATCCATCATTGTATGAGGTCCATTGGTGCTGCCCAGTCGGCTCTCGACCTCCTGCTGCAAAGAGTAACCGATCCGTCCCGCAAGACATTTGGCAAATACCTATATCAGCACGGTAAGTCGTATAATAGTGGTAGTGGTGTAAGTCTAACTAGCCGCTTTTAGGCACTGTCGTCGCGGATATCGCCAAATCTCGTGCCGAGATCGAAAGTGCTCGTCTCCTGGTCCTCAGTGCCGCTCTGCAGGTAAGCCATGTTATCGCCATCACTCTCTGAGTCTGCTCAAACGGATGCGGCGTAGATCGACAAGTACAAAGCCAAGGGAGCGCTCAAGGAAATTGGGATTGCCAAGGTCCGCNTTAACCGTATCTGTTCCCTGGATGGTTTCCTGACTCCACCTCGTGACCTGCTTAGTTCGTTGTCCCATCCATGGCGCTGACTGTAATCGATCGTGCCATTCAGTCCTTNGGTGCTGAGGGAGTTTCGCAAGACACTGATCTTGCTCAGAAGTGGGCAGGTCTGAGGACATTGCGGATCGCAGATGTACGTCCTCTGCCCTTGAGGCTGGTTGATTCTGGTTCCAGCGCTAACCAATGAACAATTTTAGGGNCCTGATGCCGTTCATATCCAGCAGGTTGGCCAGCGNGAGCTCAAGCGTGCTCCTGGCCTCGTCGAGAGGACGCGCCNGATTAAACAGAAGGAAANGGCTNTCCTNGAGAAGGCTGGATTCAAGGCCAAACTNTAGGATCAAATTTGTATACNTCTATANCANTATCATNGTGNCTNTATGGACTCTANNTACGCACGTNGGANGGGATGGCNGTTCAANGTGGGCGNATGNGGTCCTGCCCAGNCNGCCNGTGTGTACGNGTTATTTGNGCTTGTGAGCNTGAGANGGTCCTGCCAATCATTGAGTTCGCTTCCGGCGCCATCACCGAATTTCGTCGCACATCCGTCCCTCCTAGTCCCGTCATGTCTTTCTCAGCGACCCTTNGGCGGTCTTTCTGTTCAACAAGACGAGTTGGAAACGGCCAGCTNGGAAGTGACGCCGCGTCGTCGTCAACGCNGGCCGTTTCGAAAAGCAAAAAGCGCCAACACACGCTACCCAAGGAGAAACTGCGGGCACTCATCTCGCTNTACCACCAATCCGACACGTTCATCACTCAGGACAATCTTGTCGAGAAGATTAACGAGGCCCTNTTACTTCCAAGCAGGCCTGAGCGTCTTGGCGCCGCGCAGCAGGTGGACATGCCCTCTGGAAGGGACTTCAATGAAGTTCTCAGACAAAGGAAAGCGGCACCAAAGATTGCGGATGCGTCGTCTTCTTTCGAGAATAAAGTGAAGAAGGCACGACAACAATCTGCGTCCCTGCCCTTGCAATGGAGCGGGACATCCGGAAGCAAGAGGGAAAGGAGGGTTCTTGAGGCGTTGTACGGTGTCAACATGTCCAGCCCGACCGGTGTTCGTCCGGGTTTGGAGGCTGTCGAAGCTGCCATTGAGCAGGAGGAGNTNTGACAAAGGGTCGGCGACCGAGCGGTAGGTACGGGTGTAATCATCTCGGTCTGTGTGCGTATTCGCTAATGTGTAATGTTAGCAGCGAAACGGACTCAGATTCTACTCATTTCCCAGCCATGTTACACCTTAATACACCCTAATGATCATTCAAAAGCGGAAGGATGCAGTAGTTGGGAAGCGGCGATACTTCTGTGCATCTATGAATCTCGGGCATGGTCAACAGGACTGGTGTGGTTGTGCAGAGCATCACAGTATGGATTCGGCTCAGATTCCCAACGCTTGGGGAAGGAGATTCTCGCAGGGACCGATGAATGCAAAGTCAGCGTCCTCCGTGGCGTCGTTGTCTTCTAGGTTGAATACAGCTACTTGCCCCCCAGACATTCGAACTTCTTCCGAGTACCCAGCCGCGGGGTAAACCTTTGACACAATGCCTGTGAGTGATGTTGATTCTACAGCAGTGCTGCGACTTACTGTGGAAGAAGTACCAACCACTAGACATAGGTCGGCNTTCTCAACCAGATCGTCGATCTCTGGAAGGTGTTGTGGCCTTTCCCCGAACCAGACGACACCAGGTCTGGCAAGCGATCCGCACTTGCTGCATTTTGGGAGCTGGTCCNCAGGCAGCTCAGGATCCAAGTGCTGCTGNTCCACAAATTTCTCAGTGCCGCGAAGACCCTCACAGACGGGAGAATCTGTGTTGAACTCGGTGTGCCCGCAGGCCGCATTCGTGCACTTCACATCGAAGAGGCGGCCGTGCATTTCCAGAAGGAGCGGTTGGTCGCTGTACACCGCGCCGTATTCTGCGAGTACTTTCTCATTCGCTCGAGGACTAAGGCCGTCCACGTTCTGGGTGATCAACGTAAAGGATGAATCAGGTGCGACCTTGNGTCGAAGTTCTGGAATCGAGAACCTAGACAGGGCGTAGTGTGCGGCGTTCGGTTCGGCTTTCAGCGCCCTATCATAAGGCCGTCAATGGTCATCTGAGAAGACTCTAGCGGGAACGGGTACCGACGCCTCTCTGCGGTGNANTNGTAGAACTGCCAACCCAATGACGGGTTCTTTTGGAAGGCCTCCGGAGTGGCAAGCGACATGGCATCATATTTCCTCCACATTCCACCAGCTCCTCGGAAGGTGGGGATGCCTGGAATGCAGGTGTTAATTTCGGGCGCGAATTCGCGGAACTTGGTATTCACCAGAGGCTGCTGAGAGACCAGCGCCTGCGACGGCGATGATGTGCTTGGAGGAGGCGAGGACCTTTCTGAAGGCGTCTATGTCTGCTGAGGGCATGGCTCTTGCGGTGGACTGGAGTGAAGACAGAAAACAGCCTCCGGTGGGCTGGGCTGCTGACGTAATAGGATCTTATCTGATACGTGTCTCGTAATGACGGGGTCCCCTTTAAGGCGTGGACCAAACTGGGTTGACTCCAAACTCATGTAACCTGTCACCTTTTCTTCCCCAAACTCCCGAACCGCCCCAGTTCCTTCCGCTCTACCCCGCCCATGCTGTCCCTGCGCAAGCTCTCCCAGCTCGTCTTTGGCNCCGACGACCACGACCCGCTCTGCGGGACCCTCAAGGCGGTCGATGTCCCTGTCTCATCAGCGGACTGTCGGTCCTGTTCGGACCCTTGTGACTTGGGTTAGTTCGTGCCCTTTATCAGATAACCAGCGCGCTCAAGTCGCCAACATCTGGTTCCTTTAACACTTTGTCTTGCCTTTATACTTCAGGTCACGATGCATATCCACGGCGAGGTTTCGAAATCGACACTGAGACACCAATGCTCGGCACTGTCAAGCCATACCAACGCCAGGTGCGCGGTGTCGCGTTTTCTGTTTATGCAACTCTGATTAACCAAAGGGCTTTCCTCGGAATTGACAGATTGTGATTTCAACAGGGCGTTCTGACTGGGAGAGGGATATCACAGACGCGCAGGGTTCTCTGGCTGCATGTATGGCAGAAGTCACTCGCCAGCACAAAGGGGAGAAGAAGGAACACAACCACGCCAAGGGGGAAAAGCAAGCTCACGCGAAGCCCAGTCCAAAGGTGCCTGCAGGAGTTTTCCGTCCGTCTGACTCTACCAGGATATCAACTCTCAATGGAAGCCACCGCACGCTATGCCACGAGCACGACCATGAGACGGTGCTCGTATTCCCCGACTACAAGGTGGTAACGGAGGTCCGGAGATCAATACAGGGTGCACAGGACTTGTGGGAAAGTGCTCTGACGCCCGAACTCGACACCATCGGACCTCCGCTGGAAAATTCGCCGCTCAAGACATGGGTGTTGCCGTATTCCTGTGTCATATTACTATGTAAGTTCCATACTTCCGTTCATTGTCAGGAACACCTTTTCTGGATTCCTTTGACAGACGATATTTGTCCTTTGCTGACTTGCTTCTTGGTCATTCTCAGGTTCTCACAGGAGGCGAGACGCTCGATGCGGAATCGCTGCACCCAAGCTAGAACATGGTTAGTCACCCTCTGATTCTCTTCCTCTCATTAGTCTAATTCTGACATCATCTTCTCACATAACCTTGTAGCCTTCTTCAAATCACTAGAAACCCATGGATGGGAGGTTGATACTGACTTGGAGCACCCTTCTCACACCATGGGTGCTCCACTAGAAGAACTCAATATCACACCGGAACAGCGACGAGCAGAACTTGCTAGAACAGATTGAAGGAGAGCAGTGAATCAAAACGAGCTCTCATCCTGATGGTATCGCATGTCGGTGGACACAAGTACGCTGGCAACTGCATTGTGAGTGCACCGTTGCCCGACTTGCGCTTAATTTTTATTTCCTTCGTTCCCATGAGACGCGTCGCTAACGCCCACCGATCGCTCTAGATCTACACGCCATCGGGGTCTGGGGTCTGGTACGGCCGTGTAACACCCCACGATGTTGATTCCATCGTCGAGAACACCATCATCAAAGGACTAGTGCTCCCACCTTTGCTCCGTGGGGGTTTGAATCTCCAAAAACCAAAACTGCAAGAGTTTGAACGACTGGTAGCCTTTCGTCAGTCGACAGTGNGTCGGACAGACTGTTTCTNTCTTCATANCTTCTCTATCGCATTGATCATCTTTCCTTTTCCTGCATCGGTTTCGTTCTCCGTGGCTTCCTGGGCTCCCGTCTCGCANTAATTTATTGACCTTCTACTTTATAGTATTTGATGTGTACCACTATCCCTAGTATGTTTTTCATGACCTTCTATGCCTCATATCTTCGTCTCTCGTGCCTCTGTGCACTTTTCAGGTGGCTAATCCTCCCATCCGACTCCCTCGGTCAGACGGGGCGAGGAGGACGGAGCGCATTACAGTCATGTTCCNTTTTACCATCGTACCATCATCCNCATTNGCCTTCACAATATCGTTATGATACGATATTCACCATCCATCTTCCCGTAGCACTGCATCTATTCCCCCGGGTTCANGACGCCCTCTACATAGAANTCGCTTCCCTTCCTACCCCTCTCCCCAGGNGACCCGAGCTGGGGAGATAATTTCGGCTACATACTCGCCTAGACTGACTATAATGTTACCCCTTAGATCTACCTACATACCACAAGGCATCGGCCGAATAANGATAGCATGACGCTGGTAAATGACGCGCGCTTGGTGCTAGTTCATTTCGANAAAGTTCGGTTCTCTTTGCGATGGGCAGGGGTTGGACACTCCATTATCGAGTCATCTGTGACGGTTTGTGGAACTCTCGACCCACCNTTCCTATTCTCCATCACCTCGTTGCAGGCTCAGATTCCGGGAGATATCCCAATTCGCTTCGGTATATAATGCTTCGTAATNGTTTCCAGGGGAGGTGAACTTACCCTTTGAAAGCNTCGCCCAGCCCTNTCCANANCCAACTCCNNAAAAAGCGTCACGTAAACCAGGAGCGCCGAATAAGCGCCGGGGCACTCCATAACGGCGCGTATCAATCGTCAAAGCGACGCTTGAGGAAATCATTTGGGCTTTTTGGGAGNANNGACACGTGCTTGAGTCCGAGTCCANCTCTGGTGTCCAGGAGAGNACCNAAANNNNGGGGNNGCATAATGCAAGTCCGAGTCAACCAAGGNNTACTCNGGGCGAGAGAAGTACACCCATGTCTTTACAGANCTTTGNGGGTTCAACAGAAGAGCGNNATCGACCACCNTACTTCAAGTTCGCGTCTCNGCTGGGAGTTTNAGGAGACGACGCGNGGTGACAAATGCTGGGTATTATCGTNGCTGCNGCGTAGCATNGAGGGGACCCCATGTTNGGNTGATTCAGCTTTTGGNACCAGATGGTTGNAGTANANTTCNCGGATNNANACAAAGCANGAGTNCNNNATAAATACATCTAAGGGAGTCGATGNTTCAGTTCTAATCATATACGTGGATATGCCAGAACAAACGCTTCAATAAGTTACTATCCCACCTGTCAACGTCAGGAGNGATTGAATGNGCTATGCATGCCTACTACAGAAAGCACCAGGTTTCATGTCGTGAAGGTTCTTCATCAGCTTCAGCTGCTTCATCCTCTTGAGGCGTGGAGACCACTGGAGCGCTTTTCCTGCGCATGTTCGCCGGGGCGGGTATTCCCCGGGGATGCGATAGTTCATGCTCACGCAAGTCATCAAGACGAACGGGCTCGACAACGATAGGGAAGGGTTTGATGTGGCTGTTGGGAAGGTAGGGTGAGCGGGATATCCATGGACGTGATACCAATCCGAGATGCATACCTGGTGATACCAGTTGTGAACTGCACGGTGGGACTGGGTAAATTCTTCGGGACTGAGACGGTGCACCGCGCAAGGATATTGAACATTGCAAGGAGCATTGTCATCTCAGCGAAATGTTCGCCTGTACCCGTCTGTCAGCAAATGAGGTCGCACACCTTGGCTCACATACCGGGGCAGGCCCTTTTCCCGAAGCCGAAAGCCCACTGTCCAGGATCAGGCTGATGAGTACCCTTGAAATCGGAATGATGATTGTAATCTTCGCATGGCATGAACCTCTCTGGTGAGAAATTATACGGTTCAGGATAAATGGATGGATCATGCATCACCGCCCTGTCAAAGATAGGTCCAGCTTCCGATATAACAGATATATCAGCAATGTTGTAGCGGTCTTACCAAACGTTGGCGAGTATAGTAGCGCCCTTCGGGATCAGGTACCCTCGGTAGCTGTCGTCTTGGGTAACGCGGTGAGGTAGGGCTAATCGTTGGTGTCAGATCTCCATCGATCATGAGCGCCAATCCAATTGAATGTATCTCACCCAGGTTTCCAACGGGAGCAAACCTCAGCACCTCCTTCATGATCGCTTGAAGATAAGAAAGTTGAGATACCGCACTGAGGTCCGGCTCGTCCAGGTCGTCGCCATCTACAACTATGCCTCCGAAGGTATTCCGGATTTCTAGTTGAGCCTTCTTTTGAATTTCTGGATGCAGGGCCATAAGCAGGATGAAAGATATTATAGCTGATACCGTCTATGCAAGGTATGTCAGCTTCACTGGTGTGATGGAATGGCAATGGGCGGGAGAGTTCGCACTGTATCACCGGCGCCTGCATACAATGCACCAGCTGCCCATTTGATTGCTTCTTCCTCTTCTGGGCTGACGGCTTTGCCTCCTTCTGGACAGAGAAGCCTCGATGTGAAGCACTCCGTATGAGTACCCGATTCCTAGAATTCGGTGGAAATTTCAGCAAGTTGACTCGGCCTATGAACTGAGTCGACAGAATGGGATCCACAAACCATTTGCTGCTTCAGCCACCGATGAGGGACTTCAGACAGGTAACGCAACCTGTTTCTCCACTCAAAGCCTCTGCGCTTCCATCCAGCACCAGGAAACCACGATGGGATGAAACGAACTGTGAGTGTCGGCGGTTAGCGCAACATCTGAAAAGCCAGGCGTCCGTGGGCTAGTACTCTGGTTGAGCAAACTCACCAATTGGGTAATGGTCAACAAGCCAGCGACCGGGCTGGGTGGCCCATGCGGATATTTTGGAAGCTTCTTCCGCAACCTTGATAAACGGGTCGTCATCCTCAATGGTGTATCCGAAGGCGACCTTCATAATGGCCGCCGCCGAGTTCCTGGATTGAAGTTAGCAAGCCTCATGGGCCAACTTGTATTATATAGCTCACCGCTGGGCATGCGTGACAAGCTTCTCTGGCTCCTGAAGTATGCTGAGAGCCAGGCGTTTCGATTCCCGTTGAATCAAAGGAAGGTATCCCCGCGTCGCACGCACTCCAAGGCCGCTCTGAAGGATTTTGCGATATTGCTTGTGCCGCGGATCTCCAGAGGAGATGTTGAATATCGCTCTCCCGCGCTCGCAAATGACATTGTACATCCATGACATCGGTCGGTCCGAATAGATGCTGGCTCGTTCCTCCAGGAGCTCTGTCATGGCCGACGCAGAGTTCAGCACGACGATAGTGCGATTGTAAACTCTGAACGAGATGACTGGGCCTGGAAACGGATATACGCGTCAATGATGAGTGAATGAGAACGCGGCAGGTTATCGTACTGGCGTATTCTTCGCTCCACTTTGCGTACGTCTTCCAGGGCTCAAGCGTTTGGCAAATTCTTCGATCCCGAACAGTCAATCCCCCCGGNGGGCCGGGCGGCAACTGGCCTCGCTTGCCTCTTGCTCGACTTACCAAGAGCGAGATGCAGAAGAGGGACACCCCGGCTGTGAGTAAGAGGACTGGGAAAANCATTTGGAGTATGGGTTTTAGANANTGAGTCGCTTCCCTTTTATANGCAGAGTTGCTACCATCTCCAGTGCTTGTGTGTGTGCAATTGCCGACCCTGCCATGGCATACGACGGACCGTGAGCAGTTTCACCTTTCTACAGGTATACCACCACACCATGCTAAGGACATACCTTGCTCCAGGGANCATTGAAAACAAATGCCTCCTGAAATGTCCTGCGCCGGAGCCGTAGTTCAAATGATGGAAATATTTGCATCGGTCGAATGCAGGATGGGCATGAAGGTCAGTAGAGACCGTGTGGAATCCAGTGACATGTTGACTTNGCAAACAGGCCAAATGGGCAAGGCTTCAAAGACACAGTTCAAGGTGACGGTCATGTGCATACGAGGAAAAAGAACAAAGGCGCACCGCGGAACTCATCGGGNTAGCCCCGATATAGGACTGTGATCAACACTGACTAGCATTTGTGATAATAGCCGCCCAATCCTGCCTCGCGGATCAAAGCAAGCGCAATCCACGGGTGGCTGTCAATTGGACTGCGGACAGGCGGTAAAACTCGGGACTCGGCGAAAGGGCCATTCCATAGGGCAACAGGGAGTCGACCGAAAGGCTCATTCCATTAATTGGTCCGAAAGAGGGAGGGTGTTGCACTGGTTAGATGCAAGGGATAGAAAGCAGGGCCGATCGATGCAAATGAAGTCTCCGCATGCCTCTGCTGGATATCGTGAAAACCGGGAAAGGAGCTGTTTGTCCCCAACAGCGTAATGGTCTGGTCACCCCATCGGTCATCCAGAACTGGAAATTACTTGTATGAGCTTGCACTCGTTGTCGAACTTGCCGTCTTGCTAATACCGAACGGCTTGGGAATCCGTTGTTGTTGTTCCATCAGCTTGTTCAGAGGAAGTCTCTCGATGCTGCCTAAGAACATGATGTTAGCTCATCCTGGACGTAAATTTGTAAGGCGACTCCATATCACTCATTCCAAGCTGCTAGACCTTGTAATTCGGGATGTTGCATGTCCATTGATTGCAGAAGGGTGGGCTACCTTACAAAATGGCTGCCAGTATCGTCCATCACACAGAGATCTGGGATCTTGAGAGCATCAACCGGCATGGATGGGCAGCGAGTTGTGAGATCTAGTATCAAATCTGTTGAGCCACGGTTATTGACGTGGGATGGGGAGTTGCGCACTGTAAACCATCTCCTCGTGTCCTCGAGCTACGGNATGGTTTCAGGTTGGGTGGGTGGATAATATATCGGGCTTCAAACTGGTCGCCAATGCGGCCACTTCGATACATATTGCAGGGGATGATTTCAATGCATCAGGAAGGGAAACCCTTGTCAGTCCACCTTAAACGNTCGCTACACAAGTGGACCTCTTACGTCGATTCCCTGAGACAAACAGCATGGTGAGGCTTCCGCTGGGCTCAGTCGATGCTGAAGGTGCCATGCGATCNTCGGCGTCCAGCTAAGCCTGACGAGGGGGTCCTGATGCATAANCACAGCGNTGAAGGTATGGNGAATNAAAACACGAGCCTGGTGGCCTTGTNATACATCACTAAGGNTACCTTTCCCGTAATGTCAGTATTTCGAAACGGGGATGTATACGAGGAGGGCTCACATCANTTACCCCTCTGCATGGNACTGGAGTGCTCCATTCAAGACGACTATATCATGGTATATGCCGTGACGTGGTATTCACGGGGTAAAGCTTATCCTTGTACTGGGCGTGGTGCTGGGTGTGAGCTCCATCCAGAACCGTTGNCCACCCATCGCCAGGTATGTGCAAAAAGAACNCCTTANAGGAGGAGCGAGATCCCTTGACTTTGCGGTTAGCCCTTTCCGCTGCGCGTCGACAACTGCTATGCCATTTATGCGAAATACCAGGACATCGCTACCCACCGTGTCGAACTATTNGTCGGGCCATCNTGAACNANACATTGTCATCCACACAGCAGAAGCCGGCGTTCATACGAAACAGCACTTGAGATAGACGTCGGAGACGCTGCGGTGAAGGTGAAACCAGGATCATGCTCAGCGCTCAGCGCTCATCGCCCACTCGAATCTCCCGATGAGTCCGAGTCATTANGACGCTGAAATTGCGTTAAGGTGGTNCTACANGGTCGAGANTTTGCAACCTTNNGCAATATATCGACCANAAGCAGCCNGNAGAGTGCACTCACTTGGCCCATACGCNGTCNCCTCCTAGGNTAGATGACTGACGAGCCACGCCTATGGTGGGNTACTCGACTGCTTTCCTGCNANCAGCNGCACAAGGTTGNACTNTCNTGAACNCTACAGGTCTCTTGAANCGCGTCATCTCATGGTCCAGGAAAGTCNTCTTTGTATGAGGTGCATTGGGCGATACAAGGCAGATAGGTTNCAGTATGGTTCGGGACAAGAATTGGAAGTTGAACGCGCTGCGATCACTGCAGAAATCACCCGTGCGAAATGCTGTCGGCATCAAGGCACAACGACCTCGTCCTCCTCGTGACGTCAGCGTCAAAGCAACCCCAAAGTACTCTTACCCCCAAAATTCACGCCGCACCATGTGAGAGAAGAAGAAATTTGTCATTCTAAGATAGCTATGCTGCTATGACATTTNGTACACGATTTTACAGGCTTCGAGGGGAAACTACAGAATAAAGATGAAGGGCCATGAGTTGGAAGCAGTGTCTAGTATTGCCCTGCTGTATAGTAGGTGAATCTGTTGGATGCGTGACGCATGAGAGGAGTCGAGAAGATATGCGATGGTAGAGTACCAGNTGATATGTACTATATGCCCTAAAATAGAGTCCGTGTACGTTCGTCAAGTTGCATCTCCCGTTTAGCAAGAAGCAACCGGATGAGCAAGGGAATAAGAATGGAGGAAAGGTATGCATAGCAATGTGGNATGAAGTCGTAGTCGATGTCAGAGAGAGGGGATATAAAGATAGCGATCGACACGGTAACCTGAGNACAGTCGCGCGAAGCGGCTGNGAGATCCTGGAGCGAGATGNNAGCAAGCAGGAATGAGGCCNGGAAGGAGAAATGCNAGAAGAGAGGAATAAAATACCAAACGAATCATGGCAGTCGNGACGAAGGAAAGGTGGTTCATGAGAAGTAATCCTCCTCATCCCCATTCCTCATCCGCTGNTTCGCCAACCGCCCTGCAGGTCTGCTCGTGTCTGCAAGCTCCTCCTCCGTACTCAAGATCCCATCATGTNCCCCGTTCCCCACTGCATTCTCCTTGTCCTCGCTCGCACTAGTCCTTCTCCTTCGCCCTCCAAAGCTCGATGCCAAGTCTCCCGACGCAAGCGACCCGTTCCGGCTCCCGTTCGCAGTCTCATAGTGCGTACTCGTTG
>JANDKE010000351.1:0-26939 GCA_027627275.1 Coprinellus aureogranulatus
CTTCCAACTCCCGGAAACAGCGCGTATTCTTCCCATCGCTGTGGAGAAGCTTTGGTTGAAACTCGGCGTATTGGGCGTCAGCTGTTCTGGTAAGACGGTGAACAGGTAGAGAGAACCCAAGCTCCAATCCAGTTCGACACATGGGAATACGCGACGTTGGGTCCAAGTGGGCGGCCGGACTCGGACGGGCTGCACAAGCAAAGAGTAATAGCCTTCCAGGGCACCAGACCGAGGAGAAGTGCAAGAGGGATAATTCGAGCTTCTGTGAACCCCGTCCGATATGCCGATGGCTGACGTAGGTACGCAACCAACGGACAATGGCGGTAGTCCAGAGAGTCAGAATCAGTCCCTGGTGCGTATACCGAGATGAGCGTCAAGAGTAAGATGTAAAAACCGATTTGAACTCCGAAACCAGTGGAGGAAGAGGCAAAACGATGGACACATTGGGAATTGAACCCAACACCTCTCGCATGCTAAGCGAGCGTGATAACCAACTACACCATGTGCCCAGATGTGTTACATAGCAGGTTTGGCCTGCACGATGCGGGGAGCCACCGGCGGACGACGAGCACACATTGCACTGGCTCGAGAATGCGAACGGGCACCGAGACTATTCAGAGGTTATTTGTGCGAGCCCGACTCTGAGACCGAAGAGGCCGGGCCTGACAAGGGACGACAAGAATCAATTTGAGGAGTCGATTTGAAACGAAGTCTCCTTCAGATAACATTATTGAGTAGCCAGGCAGCAAATATGAACAAAAGAAGTGACACCCAAGTGCCCGGCGTAGTACTCTTAAACCCTCTGGAAGCTATCCGTGTGACCCTGTTGAAGGTGGTAGCAGAAACGGCGGAGAGCAGCGCAAAGGTTTGCCGAGCAACTTGTGCAGCCCTTGTGCTGGGATTCATTTGCCTAGAGTAAGGAGTAAGCCCGGACTGTACGGAGGGTTCAGGGATGAGGGGTGCAATTAATTAACTCACTCAAAGAAGAAAAAACTACCCTCTACCGCGAACTCGCACGAACGGTCTCCGAGCTGCCTTGGCCCGTCCCCTCTACGAAGCAGTGCGACGAGATGTAGGACGCGGTTACCGTACAAGAATTGAGCGTCCGTGATGTATCTTTCCGGCTGGCTCAGGGCAGCAGATGCATTGGCATTGGGACGCGTCGCCCTCAAAACGTAGGCGAAATGGGATGCACCCCACAGCGCCTTCATGGCAGCCCAGCGTCGCGATTTCCATTTGGGAATGTACTTTCCTCCAGCCTCGACTTTCCAGTTGAGGTAAGGCCGAAATATGCAAACCTTCTTTTTTTCGCTGTAAGATCAAAGCACCTTATTCCAAGAGCTTCCCAGGCAGGAGCGTGCCTGGAATGGGCACTCGATGGCAGCAATTTAAACTCGTTGAACGCGCGCGGATCGTTCGGGCGGATAGTAGTTCCGGGTTTTTGTGAGTGATAGCATTTTTCGAACGCCTCCAAGAGTACTGAGAGCTGGAATGCCCGTGTAGGATGCGAATACGACTCTTCTGAGTGCTTCATATCTAAGGCGTGAACAAGGTACGGTCACTGACTGACTCCATGCTCCTGAATAACTTCTGGTGCTCACCAGTATGCTCAAGGTGCGCCTTGGAACATTCATAACGATGTAGTTGTTCCCAGTCGCGCTTTTGACATTCACGCGAACAATAGACCACAGAGTGGCACTTGGAGCAAGTCTGAGGCCGTTTGCTCTTGCGCCCGGAGCGCGGGATCATCGGACGGGCAGTGTTTTCATGCTGAAAGCGACAAAAAATGTGTTTTAGCACAAGTCGAGTGCGAGGAAAAATGAGAAGAATCCCCACATCCAAATTATCGCAGATCTTGATCCTATCTCCAATCTTCAGAAATTCGCCTCCTTCCTTCACTTCTTCCTCGAGAGCTTGGTATAGTATTCTCCTCTGGTCGTTCTCAGGGATGACCATAAGAGCGGAGGAAGGTACAGTAGCCACTTGTCGCCGAAGCGCAGGAAGGATACGCGGGTAGGAGGCATAACTTATGAGTACGGAAAGCATGTATGTGGCCTCTTCGCATGCGTCGGGGAGATGGGGAGGTGGAATTCCTGGGGCGTACTTCGTTCGTATATCGGACACCAGTTGGCCAGAAGGTGGATGTGCTCTTGAGTCGCCATACGCCTTACTCCCCGTGACCGGCACGACGAACGAGTCGATGATGACTTGCAGCATGTTGGCTCTAACCAACGAACATAGGTTCGAGAGCAAGGAACTCGATTGATGCACCGACCATTCAAAAACGTGGCATGACCAGTGTGTTATCGCTTTTCTGAAAGCGTGCGGGGGCGGGTCCAGAGCTCCATCATTGCAGAGGAGATTGGCTCGTATCGAGGTGATACAGGCCACAAACTCCTTGACGACTGAATGCTGAAACAAGGCTTCCCGTACTTGGGGGTCCAACATAATAAAATGGGTGATCTCGACCAAGTGGTCGAAGTTCGTGGCGTCATCGGCTAAAGCCAGAGGACTGAGCCTGGTGCTGTGGTGTTGGCTTGCAGTGCGAACTCTCTGCATGGTCTGTAGAAGGAAAGTGTCCAAGGAGCACACGACTCCCCTGCTGAGGTTGGCTACCAAGCCTTTCCTATTCGCCTTCGCAATCAGCCGCATAACCTGCAAAAGAAGATCGCCTGGCCCGTCGGTCGCTTCCAAAGCTCTCCCTCTCCCTCTCTGTCTCAGTCGAATGCCCCTGGCACGAGCCGTTTCTCCATCCACCCTGTAGTCATTAGGCATCTTGACGGACGATTGCCCAATGGGCTCTCCGTTGACTGTCATTATCCACAGTGCTGTGACAACTTGGATGGACGCGTCAAGCCGAACCAATTTGCGCCTCGCTTTGGAGCCGAGGTCGAGAGCTGCCTTGAGAATCCGTATGGAGGAGTCACACAGCGAGAGAAGCCGAGGACGATCCCCAACTTCAAAGTCCTGCTGCCCTCGAATTTGATTTCCCCGCTTCTCCGCGCTGTTTCGATTGTCGAACGCAGGAGAAAGAATGCTAAGATAGTATCCAAGCTTCAAAAAAATAGTATGTAAAGCGTTTGCCGTCTTCCGAACCGTCGCGTCTTTCAAGTCAGGGTGGGCGTTAAGACATTGCGGCAGGCGACCGACAAAGTCCAACGAAAGGTTGACCGCTTGAAGTCGCTCAAGGAATTCTTGAGGGTACTCGCCAGAATCAAGGTGATGAGGCCTATCTAGCGTCTCTTCAAGATCTTCCCTCCTTCTTAGCTGGTCTAGGAAGACTTGGAAGACCTCCAACGAGTAACATTGCGGCAATCCAGAGTAGACTTGTCGGAGATGCGTGAGAGAACCAGAGCGTGCGGCTGATAGAGTTGCCTATTGCGTGGTGGTCTCGTATTACTGCTATCATGATACTGTCAACGGGGTTGGGCACTAACCTCTGAGAGGGATGACCTCGCTTGCCCTCTTGATGACATGGGGGTTGGAAGGGAACCCAGGTTGAAGGTGCCCTGGGATGCACCCGTCCAAAAGTAGCAACCCTCTCACGCCGAATGTATCACCTCAGATGCCAAGCAACGCATGATCTAGGAATAGCACAAACGACCCCTTTGTGTCGAAAGATAGTACAGTGGCATTAAATCGACTCTAAAGTCCAGGGTCTGGAAAGCATAGCCTGGACGGTGCGAGCCACGAATAAACATTACAACTAAGCTAGAACGACTTCGTTGATCCACTTCTCCAGAGCCTCATTCACCTGCTTCGGTGCATCGGCAGCGACCCAATGGGTAGTGTTGAAATTGGAGACCGTTAGGTTGGGGGAGTACTGGCGTGTAGCTGCTTCTTGAGCCCAGTCTACACAAAGAACATCGCCGTGGGCACCGCCGAAGAAAACAGGCTTGTTGATCGTGTAGTTCTCGATAGGTACGGCTGGAAGGTTGTGTCAAACGACGTCCTGCAAAAGGCCAAACTACTCGTCCACTCACTGTCGTCATCTCTTTGTGCGTCCCCGTTCAGATTGATTCTGTAGTAGTTAAGGGGCTGGTCCAAACTAAACTTGCCGAACTGTTGCTCGTGGAACTCCCACTGGTCTTTGGTTATTGCGGTAATCCGACGAGTGTGTGTATCACTCTCGATAAAGATACGGAAGGCACCTGTAGGGGCCATGTTAAACCTCCACAGGCGTCCATCTCTGGCGTATGCGAGATCGAAGAAGGATTCAAGGTGGTCCTGGATGACTTCCGGGGCATCTGGAGCAGTGAAGAATTCCCTACGTATGATGGATTTAGTAAACGTTCCATGAGGAACGAGCGAAAGCGCAAAATAAGACTAACCAGTACCCGAGCGACTCGTAGCCGAGGAGTGCGATTGACTGTCAATGCAAATTGTCAGCCTCGAGAGTGGCAGCGGCAGACTGGGCTCCCTCTCACTTGTTCGCGCAGCTCTTCTAGAGTTGCCCCAAAGCTGTGTGGGGCAAGGTACCCACAGGCCAAGAAACCAAAGCCAAGGATGCGCTCCGAGAATAGGTTTGCCAAGAGGCTGACCGTTTTCGAGCCCTGAGAATCAATCCAAGTGTTCAGAATCCAGCTGGATATCTTGACAAGATTGTCATCGAATACGTACCAGTCATGTCCGACAGCAACTACATCGGTGATGTTCTCGTGATCCAGGATGTCGACCATGTCCTTCGCTAGGAGACTGTGGACGTATGCAGCGGAATCCTCCGGTTTGTCTGTGCCTCCGTAACCCAGCTGGTCTGCAGCAACGACACCGAAGCCCTTCTTCTTGAAGTAGTTGATCTGGGGATGCCAGTCTACTGCGAGGGAAAGAAAACCGTGGACAAGCAGGAGGGTGGGCTTTCCGGGGTCAGGAGCGGAGAAATAGTAGTGGTAGTTGAGACCACGGGAGGTTGTCACATCCTTGAAGTGTGGAAGGAGAGGACCGATGACAGACAGCGTAGCTGGGCGACGTGAGCGACGTTGTGGACTGTAGGACGGCAAGGGTTGCGTTACCTGTCCCGAGGGCTCTGGCATGCTCTATGAAGCGCATTTGTTGGGGACGGGGCTTCAGGCTCAGAGTACGAGACTGACCAGCCGTTACATAGAGGAGTTTATAGCAAGTTCAAGTAGTGCGCATAATCGTAGAATCACTTCAACATCAGTTTAGTCAGCTCTTCGTTTTGAAATCGATTGCGCGACGCAATACCCTTGATATTGCTTTGTCACCTTGACACTTTCTCCCCCTGTGCGGTCGAAAGTCGAGGCAGAGCATGGTGGCGCAAGATTTCGACGCTACGCTGGGACTACCCGGTGCCAAACCGGAACCCATTGGGAAACACGCCAACGTCGACGTCGGAATCGCACCTCAGCGTCGTGGTAACGCTGAAGAGGAGCTAATCTCGGAATAGGATGAATCAGCGCAACGATAGGCTTGGTCACAGTAGGGGTTTGAGCCAGATTCCGGCCTGATTTCATCCAAAGGTAAGAACGAACACTTTCTTGAACGAAATAGCGCTTACCTTACAGTATCGCAAGGCGCAGTAACGTCACGCAGATGGCACCTGCGTGCCTCCAGGTGTTTCCAACCAACCTGAAGAAGGAAACTCTAACTTCGATATCCCTGGCTTCTAAGGGCGTGCGGCCAGGCGTGGACTGATTCAGACCCGATGACCTTCTGCCCAGCACCTCGCCGAGGGCGGGGGCACACAACCTGGGTCCTGGGTCATTCGTATTCGCAGAATTTGGGTGGTATGGCGGCAGGAAAAGGGGACGAAGAGCACAACGACACATCGAACTCTCGCATGCCAAGCGGCGAGCGTGATAACCGACAACAGCATGTGCCCGGATGGGGTTAACTTTCTGTTTTTTCTTGTTTTTGTTTTGTTTTCTGGGCCTGTTTCTCTCCCTCTTGCTGTGTGAGAACGTCGCTCCGCCAGCCTCGAAAGCGCAACAAATTCTTCCCTAGAACCTCTCACCCCCACTACGACTACTTACCCAGGATTTCGGTCTTACGTTGTGTTATCACAGCTCTGTCGAAGATGGACAGCACGCACAACATCGAACAGTCACACCACCAACACAGCCTTCTGGGCGCCTGTTGGAACCGCATTCGTCTCGATTCGGCTTTACAGCGCCCTCAGGCCATATTAACCTCGACCCCCGCCACACTCCTGCTTTACACCCCCACATCGACCCCTCTCTACTGCCAAGATTAAAAGGAAACTCCTAGCACCACGACAGGCAGAGGTTATGCCCATGGCCAGCAGAGCTGGATCGACAACCAAGTCCCCGAGGGAGGAGAACGGGTCGATGAAGCGTTGGACGGTCTTCGCGACGAAGGCGGCCGGGAGGACGACGATTGCTCGGATGTAACGGGGTTCGTGGAATATGAACCAGAAATGGTGGGTTGAAGTCTATCGACAAAGAATCCAGACTTCTGCGTTGCGCCGTTATCGGTAAGTCCCCGTGGACGCGTGAGGGGCCGTGACGACGGAACATTGGATCCCATAGCTCCTGATGCCGTCCCTGAAATTGCAGCATGCTGTGGAGACGGTAGTTGGCCCTTGTTGCCATTCAAAGCTCCATCCGAACGCCTGAATGATAGTCAACCCTCCGAGGGTTTGTGAACACTGAAATGCGTGGTACTCACTTCATCAAAAGTTTTCTTGTTGGAGGAAGAGTTGGCGCCAGGACAGAAGGTACAGGAGATTCCGAGCTCCCAGCTTGATGTGAATATGAAGAGGATGCATAGGATGTCCTAGGCTGGCCTTCGTTATTCTTGGTGTAAGGCTGCTCCGCGGCGCCTGAGGACGAGGCATTTGAATACGCCGAAAGACGAGTAGGGTCCGAAGGGAGATGCGGGCTGGAGACGATGGAAATATTGCGTGGTGACGCGAATGGGTCCGTATCCGATAAAGTAAGAAGTGAATGTCGGTGGGAGTTATGGTGAAAATCCGAGGGTGTACGGGGTTCCAGGGAATCCGGCCTTGAGCGTGTGGAAGATACCGATTTTGAAGGGGGACGGCTGGTAAAGGATTGTGTTTCTTCTGGCGGGATGCTTTGCATCGGTAAAGGAGGGTCGGGGATAGCTAGTGACGGGCTCTGCTTTTTGAACTTGCGGCCAAAAAGCGAGTTCAGAGACTTAGACTTGAGCTTTGGCTTTTCGGATGCATATTCCGGTCCAGGGGCGCTGTTCGCCTTCATCGACCACCAAGGCTTGGAAGAATTGTCCAGAGTAGAAGCCATGGCGGAACAGGCCAGTACACAGAGTCTGAGAGAAGGGAAGAAGCTGAGCGCTGTCAAGGCTCACGCATGGATGGATAAGAGACGAAGGAGAGGAATGGTAACACTCAAGAGTGGATTGTTGGCAAAATCAATCCCTGAGAACACACGCGAGATCCAATCACATATCATGCCTTGGCGCTCCCAAAATATACCGCGTCGTTCCCACATAATCACCTGTACATTCTCCATCTGGACACTCCAGCTCACCTTCCAGCGTTGAAGGGCTGCAACAGCGCAGCTTACTCCTGGGTAGAAATCAATGTTCATGGCTTGGACGGGTTTGGACAGCACCAGAGAGCTCGTGTTGTCCTTTTCGTTCCTGGCCTAGCGAAGCGCACATGGTTGATGGCCTTCATATGTCAGACACCGATGCCTGGAACACATCTGGTTTAGTCTGGCATTATACGCTGTATTTTAAATGTGGTGACAGCGTGTATGTCCTCACACTCCGAGATCAGAATGTTTACCCAAGTTCTGCCCACATATCCTCCACATCCCGATCCCGTACTGCTTGTGCTGCTCGAGGCATGTCAGACATAGGACGTGCGGGCACAGCTGCCGGCGTTGGGGTATCTTCAGCGTCAAACAGGATGGGGTTCCGAACCAATGGCCGGTTCAGTTCAGCGTCGTCTTCGTCGTCACTTTCTACATCCAATTCCATCCCGAACCCGGCTCTCCGGGCGGCATTGATGTCAATTGGCTTCGGACGAGAGAATATTGACTGGCCGGACCTGTACCCCACACAACCTCCGTTTAGTCGGGAAGAAGATTCGGAAAGAATCATAAACATACTGTCTCATCACGGCGGCGAGCCTACCGAACTGAAGAACGTTCCGTGCGATCAACAGCAGGGTATCGAATATCTCTTCCTCTTTGCTTCCGGCGCCGCACTTTGCGAATGCCAGTACAAGCAACGTCAAAGCACAGAAAACGGTTAGAATGAGGTCAACCACGTTGAATGGCGACCGCCAGAATTGCTGAAGACGGAAGGCTCATTAGCGTCGCGAGTCCTGTAGCTCCCAAAGAGGACTGACCCGTCCAAGTGCCACAAGGCGGATGGAGACTTCCAGTATCATAGAGGTGTTGATGATGACTTCCAGAATGTAGAAAGCGGGGCCAGGGCATCCGTCGGTTAAGCTCAGAACTATCGTCGTTACAGACAGGGCCGCCATGACCAGGTATAACAGGATGTACGCCCTTGAGTGGACGAATCGATTCGCAACCCCCCTCATGATTTCACCGCGCGTCAGGGTGTAGATGGAGCGCGTTGGTCTGAACGACAGGCCACACATTAGCACTCGTTGGGGGAGTAAGTTGGAAGTGTGCTCACACGGGCTGAGAAGTCAAGCTGGCCCTCTGTCCAGCCTCCAGATCCTCTCCATCCAGAGGGGCGTACGCCGGCGCCGCTGCTGACATGACTGCGCTGGGGAGCGGTGTGTTGGCGCTCAGTAAATCATAGTGCCTCGACACCCCGTCGATCAAGCGACGCAAGGTCAGTGCTGGTTACGTAATGACACGTGCAGCACTGCCATCTTGAAGCTCAGCATCATGGCAGCATGGCTCTCCCTCGAACAGCCGCGCAGTGCTCTCCTCTTCGTTCCCTTCATACCACCTATAGCCCTCTCACACCAGTCGAGAATCTGTAAAAATGGGTGGCGGAGATCTTAATATGAAGAAGTCCTGGCACCCGCTCCTCCTGAAGAACCAGGAGCGGGTGTGGCTTGAGGAGAAGAAAGCGGTATGTCCCTAGTCGATCCGTGTTCTCAAAGGCTTTGTGCTGACCCGCTTGCTCTCTCATAGCTGGAAGAGAAGAAAAAGCTCGATCAGCTCAGGAAGGAGAAAGAGGAGGAAAGACAATTGCAAGAGTTGCAGCGACTACAGGAGGAACAGACAGGGAAGAAACGGACGGATAAGCTAGAATGGATGTATGCAACACCGGCATCAGGGAGCGCGGCAAATCCCAATGACCTAGAGGATTATCTTCTTGGGAAGAAGCGAGTCGACAAGATCTTGACAGCGGATGAACATGCCAAGGTACGTTTTAAACATCTTGCGAAAGCTAACTCCTAACTTCGCTCGTTTCCACAGCTCGGAGCTTCGCATAAGAACTTCATCGCAGTACAGAATGCCAACAACGCCCGTGACATCGCTGCTAAAATTCGCGAGGATCCCCTCCTCGCAATCAAGCAGCAAGAACAAGCCGCCCTGCAGGCTCTTGCGAATAATCCTCTCCGACTCAGGGAGCTACAAGAAAGGAACGGTATCAAAACGAAGAAGGAGAAGAATCACAAGAAGAAGGAGAAGGAGGAGAGGAAACGTCTGAAACGCGAGAAGCATGACAGGAAACACCGCCGGTCCTCCCGTTCTCGCTCAGCTTCCCGCTCACCTGTTGAACGTTCGAGGTCACCATCCCGCCCTGAGGCAAAGCACAGACTACCATCCTCCGGGTCCAGGCGCAGCCCGGGCCACAGCAGTCATCGTGACTTCCGTCGTCGAGGTCTCGCTCACCACGCCCATTCCATCATGAGTCAGAACGGCGGTATCAGGAAGAGTCACAAGAATACCGTCGCAGAATCAGCCCGGGGAGAGGAGGATATGACGGTGACAATGGGTCATTTTCGCGGTACCACTCCCGACGACCCGCGTCCCCACAAGAAACACCGTCAAAGCGGGCCCGAAGTCGTAGCCCGTATGGGCGTAACGGGGATCGTTCGGAAGTCTCTTATTATAAACGTAGCAGGGTTGACCGATCACCTCCACCGTCCTTCAGGGACCGCGATGGCCGTTCTCACCAGCCCCCCGCCCCACCCATCGAAGCCTGCGCAGTCGAGCGAAGACGACCGAGCCGCGAAGCTGGCAGCCATGCGATCCAATGCCGTCTCTATGCAAGCAGAGCGACAGGTGCGGCTGGCTGCTATGCTGGAAAAAGAAAAGGCAGAGTTGGCGGAGGAGGACGAGAAAAGGAAGAAAGGTGTCAGTAGCTACTTGACCGCTGAGAGCAAGAAAGTGTTTGGTGGGGCTGGGGGCCTGGAGGACCGTATCAGGCGTGGCCGCGGTGGAATGGTCATCGATGCCGACTAGCTCTCCCGTCGTATGTGGTGTGACTTCTCTGGCTCTGTCTTGGTTGATTCCTCTTCGTGTAACATAGTGATGGAGTCCCAATATTTGCTTGGACCAAGTATTGATATGATTGACAGTCGACACGTGCAATGGACAGTCTTCGCAGCTGGAAGTATAAAAGCCAGTCGCCTCCGTTTCCCCTCTTCGTTTAACGCCTTTCCAACCAACTACCATGCCACCTCGTCGAGCTCCCTCAGTAGCAGTTTCAGTCTCTGGATCCCGAGCACCTTCCCCTATAGAGGACGAAGAGGTAAGCGTTCCCTGCTAACGCTCTTGTGAGGTTCTCAATGACGACTCGTCATTCAAGCCGAGTTTCGAGACTGTGGATGAGTTACAACGGCATGTGAGGCCTCCAACTTCTAGGAGTTGGCGCATACACTCACCGAGTTCCAGGGCATCAACGTGCAAGACATCACCAAGCTCAAGGTACGTATCCTCACAGGCTTCCTCGGTTCTTGCTTGAATACATTGTCTAGAGTGCAGCAATCAACACCATTTCGGGCGTCATTATGACCACTCGCAGGCAGATGCTCAAGATAAAGGTCCGCCTTTGGCACCCCGAACGCGATTCAGGTCAATTCCTAACGCACATATGTAGGGTATGTCTGAAGCCAAGGTTGAGAAGATAAAGGAGGCTGCCCAGAAGATCGCTGTATGCGTCATTTTTCTCGTTTATCATTCACAGACTGCTCATTGCTCACAATCAACGCGAAGGGCTCGTCGTTTGCGACTGGAGTTGAGGTCCAGGACCGACGCAAGAAGGTCATTGCCGTGAGTACTGGGAGTAAAATGGTGGATGGGATTCTAGGCGGTAAGCTTTTCTCCTCATCCTTTTGTAGCATCTTCACCTACTCCCTTCTGACGTTGGTCATAGGTGGTATCATGTCTCAATCCATAACCGAAGTCTATGGCGAATACCGCACGGGAAAGACACAGCTGGCTCATACTATGAGTGTCGTCGCCCAGCTGCCTCCGGAGTATGGCGGTGCATCAGGCAAGGTTGCTTATATCGATACAGAGGGTACGTTCAGGCCCGACAGGATCCGAGCGATTGCGGAAAGGTTTGGAGTGGATGGGACAATGGCCTTGGAGAATATTCTTTACGGTCAGTGAACTTCCTNCCAGGGTTTTATCCTTCCNGCGNGCGCTCATGCTTTGAGCATAGCTCGAGCCTTCAATAGTGAGCACCAAATGGAGCTCATNAACGAGTGCTCGGCACGGTTCGCGGAAGACAAGGATTTCCGCCTGCTGGTATGTTCAAGTTCATCCCTTACTTTNTTGCCTGGTACTGACGTGTTTCCCGGAGATCGTCGACAGTATCATGGCTCTTTTCCGTGTCGACTACTCCGGGCGAGGTGAACTCAGCGAGAGGCAGCAGAAGGTGCGCCTGCTACTTGAACGCCGCGNTTGGTGCTCACGCTCCTGCAGCTCGCACAAATGCTCTCGAAGCTCTCGAAGATGTCGGAGGAGTTCAANGTAGATGTTTCGCACCTTCTGATGCCCGTGGCGCTGACCTCTGACGTCCTTCAGGTGGCCATCCTCATGACGAATCAAGTCCAGTCCGACCCAGGAGCCACAATGACATTCGTTGCGGGAGGCGCTCTCAAGCCCATTGGCGGCCANATCTTGTCGCATGCTTCTGCGACCAGGATATTCTTGAGAAAGGGGAGGGCAGAAGAGAGAGTCGCCAAGTTGGTTGACAGTCCCGACAAACCGGAGAGCGAGGCGTCTTACAAGCTGGATGAAGGTGGATGGGCCGATGTTTGAGAGAGAAGACGAACCGGTGAAGGTGTGGACATCGACTGGCGTTGCAAATGACTTCAAATGGGATTAGGAAAGCTGTACAATAGTAAATTTACCAAAATCGAGCAAGGGATGACCTGCAATAACTGGTTTGGTTCCTCCTGGACGACATCCGCATAACGCGCTTCCAGGATGGAGCGCTCGCCTCCGCTCAAGTGTGTANACATGGGCGAANCCCAGGACGGACGTCATGTTGAAAGAAAAATATCCGATTTCAGTCAATGATAAGTTCGGACACACTCCAGTCTTCGAAGCTTCCGTCAGGTAGGTATCTCCGGATGATGAGGGGGATTTTTCTTTGCGATAGCTCNTTGATCGCAATCTGGAGGGCATCGGTCTCTCCATCTAGTGGTACAAGGACAGGGGCGTTCATACTGCAAAGGACGTTAGCGTTCATGACGCCCCGCCTGGAGACCATTCAGACATACCTAATCTGCAGAGCGCGTGTGCCCAATATGCGAGCCCGCTCGTACTTGGTCAAATAGGGCGTGGTCACCCGAACCTTGTTTGCCTGTCTTTCCCCACCTGTGGGTGNAGCTGCGGCATCNCCATTGGCCTGCNCCTGGTCACCNTCGTGAATACCATTCGGCTGGCCAACCTCGCCCATGGTAGCGTCTCCTTCGCCGTTTTGGCCATCACCTTCTTGCTGCTCGGCTAGGAGGTCATAGTCCTGATCCTGAATACNAAGCACAAGATATGTCAGAATTGTTCCAAGACGCCGCGATGGCTGGACTGGGACGCACAAAGGTCTCTTCTGCGAAACTNATGTTCNAANATTGAATGAATTTTCGTGGGTTATGGCAGTTTGCGTTGATATCCTACCTTGGCCCTCCATAGTCGTAGTCATCTCCACCGCCTGCCCCGAATTCGTCGTCGGACATTGCGTAACTCGTTGAAATCGACGAAGTCAACAGCCAAGGNTAACATTTTTGGCGGGGTTGAGCTGCCCAAAGCAAGGGGAGGCCTGTGCGGAGTTCCAATCTGGGCAAGTCACGCGAGCCGGGTGCCGGGCCTTTTACATATTCCGGAGTCCGGTCGACGGTCGACTCGGACCTCCGAGCCTGCCCCCTGCCTCCTCACAGTGTTCAGAGCCGAGCTCANAAACCACCNGCAGAGCTGGTGAATTTGTCGTCACCGGCATCTGAGCTTCTATTCCGCGGAGCTTCTCCCGCGATGCTTGCCATCCTGCGTCTCTTCGTTCGCCCGTCTCGATTGACACCTCGTCATTGAATCTCTGGGTCCTGGAGGAAGCTGTTCTGTGTTTGAATGACACCCTCTGCTCTCTGGTACCGTCATTGTGTGCTTCTAATGATAGATATTGAGAAGATGACTGGTCCTGTCTCCTCAGAAGCTGGTTCTATACCAACAGGATTCCTCGAAAGGAGACTCACTTACTTGCCTCGGGTTTGGCAAGATGGGCGGTGTTCTGGCTGGACGCAGACATCGTCCATACCCTGCTTATTCAAATTGTAACATGAGAACTCAAGTAAGCCTCTGCATATCCAGCCAAATTCTTGCCAACTTGCTCCATAGAACGAGATTCTCTAGGTGTCCCTCCCAGCAAGAAATGGATTTTGGCATGACACAAGACTAACCAGGGCCATCTGATGTGATCGTCGCAATCGTTCATTTCACGAATTCCTTACCTTGTTGACTGCCATTGCTATGCGCTTCACTGCGACGTTGCTGATAGCGGCACCGGGGGAGGCTGCCATCTCTCCCAGGTATACCCGATTGATAATTCTCTGAGTTGATCGTAGGTCCAATTTTTATATTATCCTTGGATCACTGCACAAAGTTGACCATCGAACATTCGATCTTGCACCCCTTCATTCCAGTTCCCAACCTTCCCTTCGCCGCCTCTTGCAAAGTCCACCTATCAGTCACCTTGTCGCTCATATACTCCCCCATGACCTCCACAGGTTTGACTCCAGGGCCTACGGGGGACTGTCGACCCTATTCTGAATTTCCGCCGTCCTCGCCAGTGCGAAGCGGCCTTTGTCAGGGTTCCAAGGAGGCAAGGCGTGACCCGCCTAGCGAAAAACAGGACGATAAACCGCCTCATGACGCCAGAACCATCTTCGTTGGGAGGTAAGTCCTCATTTACCCTCAACAACATGGCCTGGTCGATAATCCTTGATCACCTCAGCTTACCCTGCAACGTTGGCCGAACGTCGAACTGACAAGGCTCCTCACNGAGCACCTCTCAGAATACGCTGAAGTAAAGAGCGTCAAGGTCGTTCGCGACTCCAAGGGAGGTATCTGCGCCTTTGTTCAATGGTGAGGTAGGTCGCCAGCGCTATGCCCAATTTAGTTCCCCCAAACGAACGCAAACTTGTTTGCTCCTCTAGGATGCGGACGCTGCCTCCAATCTCATCGAAGTACTCCATATCCGAGAAGCCGAAACCGTTCATGGGACGAACCTTGCGCTTCGAACCAGCTCGGGCTTTTCGAACCCTATTGATCTCATACCGGTAAGAGCACTGGTTGTTTCCTACCAGCGTTTCCGTGCGTCTCACTCCCGGGCTGTTCTACCTCAACAGTGCTCCTTCGTATACGACGAGCCGAGCCCGCCCCAGGACGTGTCCACATGGTCCCAACCGTTCGCCACTTGGAACTACCAACTGCAATGCGTATATGGAAGGCCAAGGGCGCACGGTATGTGTTGCAAAACGTGAACAATTCCACCGCTCACTCAACAGTTTCTTCTCAGATTCCACAACATCGCCTACAATGCTGAGGCATTTGCACAAGACGTGGATGACACACGGGAGGGTGTAGAGTCCGACGACGTCCTCCTCATCCACCCCCTCAGTTTTGACGAAGACGTGAATATATAACATATCCTTATCGATGTTCACTGACAAGCGTACATGTAGACGATCAGGGCAATGTCTTCTTATTTCGGTCATGTCGAAAGGATCAGTCCATTCCAAGTTGACGATGCACAGCCTGGTAGCATAAATGCTTTGAATACTGAGTAGCGCCACTCACTACCTTGACAGAGCTTGTGGAAGGACCTTTCACCGGTAGCTTAATCAGATGCTATCCTCACCCACACGATGCTCCTCGCTCTCCCGTCATGGACACGGGATGTTGGGAGGTCAAATGGGAATTTCGGGACGATTGCGTCTCGGCACTGATGGTACGCTGTTGCTACCCCACGCTCGCACTCACTTCATACTCACGAAGATCTAGGCGCTGCGAAGAGTGCCTCATCTCACAGTTACTTGGGCACATCAACCATCCTACTCAGGTTGGGAGTGTCGGTACCCTAACTATAGTCATCTCCAGCATCCGTCGATCCAGCCCATAGTCGTAAACAACCATCAGTTATCATCGCTGCCATCGTTCACCTCTGCGTCGCCTTTCTCTGTCGACTCCTCCAGCTCCGCTGGCCACTTATATCCAGGTGGCACGCATGGTTCTATCCAAGCCAACCAGGCGGCAAGGAATCACATCGTCCATTCATCGCACGCCGCCATGAACTCCCTCCCGGAACCTGGACTTGGTTGGTCTGTATGGCGACCACCTTTCGCAAAGGAGTGAGCTTCTTTTTTTCGCCGCTGCGTGCTGCTCTGACATACGAATCAATCGACAGACCCTTGCTTCGACCTGGAGGATCGTACCCGGCTCCCCCACGTTATACGGGAGACACGAACTCTGAAATCCCGTCTACGCCGAGGACGCCTAGCTCTGTCTACCCACTCACCCCTACAAGTTGCACTGACGAGGAGAAACCATTGGACCATGCACCGGAGCTTCAAGAAGTGCCCGCGCAACGCAGCATTGATCCGACTAGCCTCTTCGTTGGAGGATTGGAGCTCGTTGGTCCATCCGCATGGGATGAGAGCAAGGTTCGTCAACACTTTTCGAAATACGGCGGACTGCAGCACGTCAAGCTCGTCAGACCAAGTAAGATTATCCCCTCTTCATAAACTGCACGCCTGTTGACACCGAAGCATAGTGAATGGTGTCACCGGCTTCGCGTTCCTGAAGTTCGACAACACTGATGGTCCCGCGCGTGCGGTACTTGAAGAGGTACGAATGCATTCACAGTGTTAGCCTTCGAACATCAAGCTCACGCCAGACAGCACAATCGTGTCTGCGGTAGTCACGTTCTGCGAGTCAGATTGCGGGATTGCAATCCTCCTCGAAACCATTGGAAACATGGACGGGGTCGCGGGCGATTGTTTCACCATAGTGGCCCCGGCTACCGGAAGTTTCACTTTGTCGACAGGTTCAATGACGAACTTAACGCTCGGAGACCCAATATTGTTGCCAATGACGATGCGACCGCCCCCGCGTCGCAGCCGGACACGGTGGAATCAGCTTCTCCGAAGGTCAGCACCAGAGGTTCGCTCGATGACGACTGCGCCTCGGTTCCCCCTTCGGATTCGGAAGACTCTGCGGACCCGCCCCCTTCTGCGGCCGATTTCGAGAAGACAGAAGGAGAGCCCGAGCGCTATAGAGAGTGGTATGATGAATTAGATGCTGCCGCCGCCGCATCCTCCCACCAGGCTCTCTCCGTCTCACCGTCCACGGTCATGTTTCCGCCTCCCTATCCGTATATGTTACACAACGCGCCCTACTTCGGGCACCCTATGCCGTGGACCCAGCCTTACTTCCATCCGCCGGTGCCTTATCCCTCTCCATATCTCAATCCCTATCCTATGTATCAGCCTATGATTGCCGCTCCTAATCAATCGACATCTGTAGCGGTCGAACAGGGGCAGATCTCCCAACATACTTGGCCACCTCAAGGAGTCATCTACGCGGTACGTGAGTGAACGGTTTTTGGCCGAGTATCTAGCTGACTTGACATTCAGCCACCCCACCTTCGCCTCCCGGGACCTTCTGCTCCTCATCCATCCGCGGAAACTCCGACCAAAGTGCCCTCACCCGAAGGCCCCAGTAGTGGAAATAGCCTTCTTACCCCGAACGATCCCTCTGGCGTTGGATCCCTCCCTCCACCTCCGGGTTTACCGCAAGGACCTGCCTCACCGCAGCCTCTGGCAAACATCGAACACTTAGTTGTCGGCCCCGTTCCGACTAGCCAGACCCAAGTGCCATCAACGCCTCGTATCATCATCCAACCCTCGATTCACGCCTGGCACGGCATCCCACCCATGATTGCAGCTCCAGCTCACTTCGGCCAGGCCCACATTCCGGTACACCAACCTCCCTGGATGCAGTCGACGCAGCTGCCCCACCTACAGGAAGGTGTTCATCAAATGCAGCGTCAGCAGCAGCCGGCTCGAAGCAAGCGCCAGTCCATAAGATACTCGCAGGGTCAGGCAGCGTTCCAGGGCGGTAAGATCGCACACCAACAGCGGGCTCCTTATCGAAACAATCTTCGACCTCAAGCACCTCCCAGCGGCATCGTCGGGCCTTCAGTTGCCGCTGCTATCTCGAGCCGACAGCCTGCTGTACAAGCGGAGGAGAAGCAGCCACCTGTCTGGATTTGAGGTCATATCTCGAAGTGTGAGAGGCTTGCGTGTTCCTGTGTATTATGTAGTTGTTCCTAGATCACGATGCATGAGCCAACGAAATCGTTCATAAGTTTTCAACAAGCAATTTGACGGGTGACATAGCATATTTTGTTTCGGTTTGAAAGAAAGGCATAAAAGTATCAGCCGTTACATGGTTGCTTGTCAGCTGCTTGAGGACTGGTACATACGCCGCAGGTGTCCATTCCCATTTCAAACGCAACACCTAGCAAGGACAGCGACGCAAAACACAGATGCGAAAGCAAATCGATCGTCCCTTCCTCCTCCCCCGCAAGTACATAAGTTCTGTGTTCTGACTTTCAGTATACGGTCACTACGTGCGTGTAGTCAGAGCGCAGCGGTGTCGCTACAGGGACGAAAGACAGTGAGCGCCTACCGACGTCACGCGTCACGACCGACTAAGTTGACGAGCTCTGGACAAAGACGGGTGCCAACTTCGCTCCGACATTCAACAACACGTGTAGAGCTCTGCGGGCGCAACAACCCTAAGGTTTCCATATGCATATGTGTATTGCCAGTACAACGACGGTGAACCACAACGTATAGCAGGAATTCAGCTTTTGAAATGGGCTACATACTGCGGCTCGGCGGAAGGATGATATGACAACTAATGTCGATCGTCTTCGATCGTTCGAGTCGAAACTCGAGATAGAAAGGGTCGATGGGGATCAGGGCTATGAAGACCTGAACTTGAATTCGAAGGAGAAAACGATGGCGATAGAGGGAAACACAAGTATAACAGCTGAAGGGACGAAAAGAAACCGCAAACGATGGCAATGCATGAACTTGGTATTGGCGGGTGCGAATTGAGAGATGCGATGGGGGTGGTTGTGAAAACTGCGGAGGCGATCTTGAGAAGAGGAACATGCAGGCGTGTATCGATGCAAAGAGGAAAGCGATGGCAATGTAGTACGGGAAAGGTATGGTTCGCGTGGACAAAAGAATTAGGAGTGAAGAATCATCATTAAGGCGAAGGATAAAACATGTAAAATGGGGTTGTAGCATGCGTAGGAAGGGTATATGAACATGAATCGGTAGAAAAGCGTTTGGAGGTTCGTGAAGTTTGATGAATGCAATGATAGTGTCGGGAAGAGGCGTCAGAGGGTCGTGGCTGGGCATAGGTGATCGACGTAACCGAAGGGGTCTGTATGAATTGAGATGAGGCCTAGAAAAGAACGGAGAAGATCAGTCATCTGTACGAAGAATGCTGATGGCGGAGGGACAGAGGATGAATGGGAAGACAATTGAACTTACTGCATAAGGTCGTTCGTTTTTCACAACGTTCGTGAACAAGGCGTTACGGGCTCGTGTAAAATAATTATAGCGAATGGAGAACCGCGTTCTCGAAGCGGGGGCATGAAGCCAAAATAGGGATGCGTGGGCCGGTACAAGAAAGCGAATGCGGAAGACCTGGAAATAAGTGCAAGAGAGAAAAGGGTTCAACGTTCAATTCAAGAAGGCATTGAAAGGGCTGGCTCATGCATGCGCTAATGTAGAAGCCCCGTCCCCAACGTTATCAGATACGGCATCCCTCATTCGATGTCACAAACACTCACCCAAAAGAATAAAGAAGTGCACGAGGTTGCTACCGTTTGTCGCCCGTTGTCCAAGAAAGGTACACGCTGCCCACGCCTGCAATGAAGACCTTTGCACGAACGCGACATACCTAAATTCGGGCCAATTCAAAATTCCGAACCGAAGATCGAGAAGGACAAACACGTACTGTGTCCGCCACCTCTGGAAGTCGAAAGTCGATGTGCAGGTCGCCATTGGCAACACGTGTGATCTGCTTTATTTCGCCAAAGTTCTGCGTCGCGAGACGACCGGAAGAGTGAATGAATTGTTAGAAACTCTGGGGCAAGACATGTGGCGCAAAACGCGTCGTAAGCTCACCTCACACCACTGTTTGACTCCCTCGAATTTACGCGTCTCGTGCACGCCCACCCCACTAATCACCAGCCGCTTCTTCTTTCTTTGGGCTTTTGAGCCGAGCGATCCAAGGTTCACACGCGAAAACGTGTTGCTGGGGGAGGAGAAGCTGATAGATGAGCGCGCTGATTCGCGTTTGTAATGGGCAGGCAGTGGTGGTGGTGGGACGTAATGCACATCGAGATCTTCGTCGTCGTCCAGTAGATTATCATACTGACCCCTCGATGCGTACGGACTCATGCGGCGAGGTAGCGTCGAGTCTGTAGGGGAGAGGGCCCGTGGATTCCCATCAGCTGGGGACGGCCCTGCCTCGTGTATGTCGTCGAAATTAGCGCGCGATGGGGAGCATATTGAGCTGGTCGAGCTGACGTGGGACTTGAATATACTGAGACTTGAGCGGTTTTTCGAGCGGATGGATTCGAGGAAGGAAGGGCGCGAGGGCGTGGATGGCATATCGCTGTCGACAGGTGGTCGCCGTTCTCGCCGCGTGGAGGTCGATGGATGTATGACCCGACTGGAACAGATGGCCGGCGGTGGAGATGTACGTTGGTCTCTGCTGGCGGTGGCGATCGGACGACTGGACGACTTGAACACCCGACGACTGGACGAATGGACGGCTGGACGCTGCAACGAACCCCGAACGACGTCGACGCCGCGACGAACGATGACCCCCTGTGCACCACGTCCATCACCATCCATCCATCGCTGGGATCGTACCATCTTGCCACCATCTGCGTCTGCACCCGCCACGTCGACCGCCGGTATCGCCGTCCCTCCCTTGCGTTGGTGGTGGTGGATATGATTAACACGTCATCAATGTTGGACGACGCCGCTGGACGACACTGCCTACGTTCAACTCAACTTCGTCTTGCCTCGACTCGACTGATGTGCGGACGGCGTGATACGCATTGGCCTGAACGATGGACACGAAATCCGATGATGGACACTGAACACCTGAATGTGACGATGAATTATGCGAATACCCGATGAATGAACGACTGGATGATGTGGGACGAACGATAGGTCTACGTCCCCACCGTCTTTGAGAACTACGTCGCCGACGTCGAGGTCGATGGGAAACATGTGGAGTTGGCGTTGTGGGATACGGCTGGGCAGGAAGGTCAGTATCCTCTCCCTCTTTATTCCTATCGTTCTTTTCTCTTCCTTTTTCTTCTACGCTTCGAAGTGTCTTCTGTTCTGTTACTCTGGTCTTTTTCGCCTCCATTCGAAGTCTCTTCTCTCCGCTTCGTCCTTCGATCCTTTGCGTAAATGGACCTTCATGTTTCTCTCTGTGTACGGCGTCTTTCCTTTCGTTGACGGTAGTCGTTCATTCGCGGTAGTCGATCAGTCGTGCTTGGCTGGCCTTTTATTCTACCTTGTTTTCAGAGGAGATGGGCGTCAGTCACTCCTTTCGTCTTCTTTCTTCTCCTTCGCCTTCGGAATTCACTTTCGTCTTCTCTGTCTTTCCGCCTCTCTCTCTTTTGACCTTCCTTCTCTTTACTCTCCCTGCCCTCAATGAAAAGAAACATACTAACAAGCGTTACTGGGATGAACGAACAGACTACGACCGCCTCCGCCCGCTCTCGTACCCCGACTCGCACGTCATCTTGATCTGCTTCGCGGTCGACTCGCCGGATTCGTTGGATAATGTTCAGGAGAAGGTACGTTTCTCGTCTTCCTTTCCCTTTCTTCGCGCCGTTGAGGTTATCATTGGGCTGACGTATCATTCTCCCCGCTGCTGCTCTTTCTATTCGCAATTCGACATTCGACAACCCCCTGTCACCGCCCCCTACCTCTACCGAAATCTTTGTACCCGGTGCCCGCCCTATGAACGTCCACCATGCCCGTCTTGCAAACGCCCGACTCGACCACTCGCCTTTTTGTTGGGAATCCGTGGACGCCTTTATCGCTTGCACTTCCTACCGCGATCCTTGTCATCGCCCCATGGCTCCCTCGTGTCACTATCGTCAACGAAAAAAACGTACACTCCTTCACTGTGCTCGCTCACTCCCCTCACCGCCTTCTTCCACGCCCTACACCGCAATGCCCCAACACCCGCACCGCCCTTCTCTTACGATCCCCTTTGCGCTGGCTCACTGCCTACGCCCAACTCCCTTACGCTCTATCACCCGCGTGCTCACTACGTTCGCAACGAAAAACAGTGGATCGCCGAAGTGATGCACTTCTGCGCCGGCCTGCCCATCATATTGGTAGGGTGCAAGAAGGACCTGAGGCGCGACCCGAGGGTTATTGAGGAGTTGAGGAAGACGAGTCAGAGGCCTGTTACTCCGGAGGAGGTGCGTTCTATCGTTCTCTCTCTACTCTATATACCCTTTTTGGCGTTTCCACGCACCCTTTGTGTGCCTAGTGGAAATGCCCTGAATGAATGAAGGAGCCGAGCTGACGCTCACCCCCCACTTATAGGGCATGGCCGTCGCGCAGAAGATTGGTGCGAAGCATTACCTCGAGTGTTCGGCCAAGACTGGCGAGGGCGTGCGTGAGGTGTTCCAGTATGCGACGAGGGCGGCGTTGTTGAGTAAGGGCCAGAGGAAGAAGAGTAAGGGGTGTTTGGTTTTGTAGAGCGTGCACTTTTCGCGCGTCGTCGACCTTCAATGGGCTGTCGACCGTGGTTGACCATGACACAACCATTGACCCCATCGTCAACCAAGGTTGACCTACGCAAGTCTCGCAGATAATATGTTTCCTCGACTTTTTCTTGAACGTATACATCATACCCTCACGTAGTTTCTTTCATGTTTCCTCCACTTGTTCTCCTTCGATGCTCGTTTGCTTCCCTACTGCGTATTTGATATGATGATGACCCCACCTATCACTTAGTTCTTCCTCCTTCGTATACTATACATTGGTGCTACGCCGACTACGCTAAGTACGATGCATGATGGTGTTGGGTGGAAATCTTTATTCTCTCTTTCTCTTCCTCGTTTCAGTCTGCGTTCTGAACGGCCCCTTGGCGTGTCCCTTCCTCCGCTGGGTATGCTCCCTGGTTTGTGTTGCATTGACATGGTGCTTTCCTTCTTTTTCATGGTTTGCTTGGCTTAACTTGGTGTGCGGACGGGAGTGTATATTAAAGTCCAGGCCTTGGTTATCTTTGCACCAAGCGCCCATCTCCAAGTTGGTTTGTCTGCGGGTTTGTGTGCTCCGTCGTTCATGCACCAGCACATGCAGAGTGGCCTCACAGAGAGCTAAAGCCAGCTGGAGTGTTATCGATCTCTATCTATCGCCGCTACGATAAGCGCCCATGCCATGAAGAGTCGTGTGCGGCCCTGACGCCCTGATATTTGGTTCCTGGGCGCTACGAAGTGCTGTGCACAAGCACAAAGGCTGAGACGGCTCAAGGCGTCGATTGTCGTTAGGTTGCCTGACTTCCCGTCTCATTGTTGGATCTTCCTAAATGAATTTGAGGTGCGGATGGCTGGAAATACGCGCGGACGAATGAATTGTGCGTGTTATCTTTGTGCTTCTAGGCTGAGTACGTTCTCCGACTATGTCACGGTCGTATGAACCTGGGGTAGACGTCAGAACGACCATCGGCGCTCGCTTATGAAGCCAGAAGACGTCGAACGGGCTGAGAAGTGTGTTGCAAGTCGGATAGCTGGAACGCGCTCCCCATCCGAAGCCCAGAGAAAACAGGAGAACCAAGAGAAACCGAGCGACAGACAGCGAGGAGCTTCGTAGCGAGGTAAAGGCGTGGGGACGTGAGTCACGATGAGTCGGTGTGAGTGGGTATGAGCCATTTTGTATCAGGGCGTTGGGGAGAAGATCGACCTTCCTTCTCGGATGTGAAGTGCGAAATCGCGGGGTGGGAGAGCCGTTGTGTGAGATTATTGATATCTATAATCGTGATAAGGAGGGAAAGTGGAAGAGAATCACAATGCGAAAGGCGGGAAGGGCGCGGGAATTGGAAGGGCGGGAGGCGGGTCAAGCGCGTCAGAGGGTTGGAGGGGAGATTGAATTCGGACGCGTGCCAACTTGAAGATCGCACCTTCGTCTTGAACCACGACGACCCACCCAGTACCTCGCCGCTTGTTCCGCGTTCTCTTACTCGGCACCCCGCATCTCTTGATCATCTATCTCTTGCATCGCATGTAGAGTAGTGCGAGAGTTGCTCGGGTATGGCTGTTAAGGTGCGGAAGCTTCTGTGAGCTCGCTCGGTGATCCCTGGCAATTTGGATGGATATGTTCGACCTCGAGCGTGACGCTGGCTAGTTCCGCGCTCTGTCATCTGGCTCCCCGCACCCCTTTGGCATCTTTGTCTTTACGAGATAAAGAATGGCGGAAGAGTCGCTCAAAAGCTGGATCGAAGCGCGGAATGACGCCATCGCTCGATCTGCGTCGATGCCTACGATGTCGAGGCCATGTCAGTTCTTGGTGAGTGCGATCGGATGGCTGGAGTTGTGTAATGTGAGGCTGATACTCTCAGCAAGTCTGCGGGGCTTGCGATTCCCCTGGATCTGCGATCGACGCAACCTTTCTTGAGCTCTATCCGATATCTCAACATACCTTGTTCCCGGTCCCGACGATGGGCTGCGCTTGTCCTATGGGCTACGCTTGTCCTTCGCTCAGCCCACCTCACTGAGCCAGACCAGACCTGGACCCCTGCTCGACCCCGCCTCTATCGTTCCTCTGGGGAAACGTCTCACCGGAATTCTATGTACGCTACTTAGGTGCATTGGGTCCTGCGGTGTGTCTTCTCCATGGAATAAAAGATGGGCGGACGAGTCCGGAGTGGTTCCAACGGGAGGAACTGCGACTTACTATCCAGCCATCTGGAAGATCTCGAGCAAGTCTGGTCGTGTTGCCTTCTGCCTGACGGGAGCCTCTTCGTCGAGCTACACTTCCGCCACGAGATTGTCGGACCGAGATAGACCCTCGACCATGTGCGAAATTGCCGCACCGGTTGTTTGCGTCTCTGAGTAGGTTAAGTATCTCGTTGGCGGATGCCTGCACGGTGACGGGCTTGTCTTGTCTATGTCTCATTCTCCTCGCGTAACTCTCGATCCTACGTTTCCTCTGTCATGGCCCCAGTATCGCTGCGCACCTCCGCTTCCGGCGATGATATGAGATAGGCCAGAGTTTCATGCAAATTGATTTGCATTAAATTCTGACGCATCTCTCTTCTGCCGCAAGGGGCGGTGCGCAGGGGTCCTTACAGAAGGCCTGGCTAAACACAAGAGTCGTTTGAGTCGAGATTGTGAGTTCTACCTTCCATTTTCGAAAAACAGTACGCAACTCAAGTTCACGCGCTTTCTCTCGTAGCGCGGGGTGGCGTATGGGGCTCTGCCCCGATCAGACATCCTCCAACAGACGTTGAACGGTGAGATGGACTGGAGTTTGATGGAAAGATTTCCGCCGGATTCTTGTGTATCTGACCTGTCCTACGTTCGGCGGAAGTGTAAGCCAGTGTAGCGTTTTTGTGAGTCTCGATTATCTCTGTGTCAGATTAGATCAATGCATATCTCACTCTGTGGGCAGAAAGCTTACTCATCAGCAAACCAGTGAGGACGCTACTTTGACGGACCTCGATGGAAAAGAAAAGCGAGTGCCCACTTATTCTAGTGGCAGTCCACTTAGATGCCTACTTCTCCACTAAGATCCCAATGTCGTGACTTCGAGAAGTCGTGTTCCCCAGATCCCGGCAAGGAACTAACTTCTTAGTAGGGCGGCATTATAGTAGGTGATCCAAATCTCGTTATACCTCGAACCCCGGGCACAGCACGCCCGCATACGCATCGTCACTTTTCAGGACAATCGACATAGCAAACAAACCGTGACAAATAAGCAGACTATATGCGTGTCATTTCATTGGACAGTCACAACGAAAGTTGCACACAAGCATATAGGAGGGGTTGGTGATGAACTGAGCACGAAAGGGACGAAAGACGTAAGATCAAAGGACGACGGGATGTGCCGGCTGAAGCGCTCAGGCCGCGTGAAGCGTTGCGAACAACACGCAATGCAAGGCTGCGGGGTGGTCTCCCGGCACCACCCGTAAGGGAAAATACTGAGGGATAGCATTTTCTATCGGCGGGGGACCGTTTGGGTGTCTAGGCAGTCCAATATCTTCGGGAATCCAGGTCCAGCTAGGCTAGGACAGCTTTGTGCAGGGGGACAAGCTTAAATTGGTGGGTGCTACCTATAACAGCATACGCCACTTTGCTCACTTTTTTATGGGAGACCGACTTTGTTTACCGGGCAGGGTGGTATCGTAGGAAAGAGAGTGTCGCCTCTTGCGACGGGGTTTGCTTCGCCGTTCCAAAGTCGGGCAAAGTATCCCACGCCCCTTCTCAGTCTCGCGCCGACTCACTAAAGTGGTCTAAGTATAGCCCACTTCGCCAATTCTCGTCGTCACCGGTTTGCTGATGCTGCCAAGCCATTCGATCGAATTTGGAGATCGTGGGTTCTGTACCTGCACACACCCACCTCTGAACGAGATTGCTCACTGCCCACCTTCGATTCGGCGGACGGTGTTGGATAGCCAGAGTCTCGTGCAGAGTGTTGCACACGATTCTGGCATATCAACCACTCGCCTAATTCGGAGGTGGCAAGCGCCGGAGGATGTGCGTGTGTGCCATCGCTTGTGCTGTCGTGAGTGAGTCGTCGTTCAGTCACACAGGCAAGCAAAGTTTAACTCATGCCTGGGTACAGTACCAACCAGGAGGGACTCTCCACTGCGTGCGCCTCCGCCAGCGACGACGTCAAGGCGAGATAGACTTAGGATCTTCCGGGGCGGAAGTCGCTCAGTGTCGAGCTCTGTTATCTCGATCCAGATAATTATCTGGCATAGTAAGTTCGTCGTTTGCATTCGCGCCAGAAAATGCATTCATTCCGAATACTACTGATACCCAGCCGAAAGACGTCACTACCACTGTACCCAAGCGCCATGCATTCCGACGCATGCCAACGGCTTTCGATTTGCCGAAACCTCACTCAGTTGCTTTGGGCCATGCATGATCCAACCCCCGGCTGCGCTAGTTCGGGGGTGTCGATGGGCGCTTTGCGGGCAGGAGATTCAGGGCCACTCCGCGTGAGCGAGTGCCCTCCGCCGAGTTCCGAGATAGACAACGGCCCATCCACTACCCACCTCCGCTTCGGTCAGCAGTGCGAGGTAGAGCGGGGTCTTGTGCAAGTAGTTGCACTAGATTCTGCTGTATCTCGCGTTTATAAACGACCCAAGCGGAGGTGGATACGATCCCTCCAAAGACACCTTAAACGCTTTATTGGTGTGTCGTTGAGAGTTCGAGGGTAAGGAGACCCAGGATGAAAACCTGTTTGAAAA
>JANDKE010000352.1:0-25803 GCA_027627275.1 Coprinellus aureogranulatus
AAAGATACATCTCGATATGTTCTCTCAAAGGGCATTATGGCAAGAGCTGATTGCGGAAAGAACGTGGGGGATGGCCGCAGATGGAGAGTTGCTAGTTCTCGTGCGATGATCTTGACAACGCTCTCTGGACCACGGGCGTCGGTAGGGACTGCGCTTAGGAGGACTGATGCAGCAAGCCGGTTATGTGCCCGAAGGACGTGTGTAAGCTGGCGGGCGAGAGTCGACTTTCCAACTCCCGCTGCACCACGAATCCACAGAACCATCTCCCCGGGTAGGGAGCTGTCAACCCAGTGCAAAATCGCCGTTATATCCTCTTCTCGACTCCCCTCGAGGTACTCGTTGTGCTGGCCGCTCGTATCCCTTTGTTTCGGCAGGCTATTCCACAACAACGACAACGAACCTGGCAGATTCTTTGGTCAGGGAGCGAGATCACATAGCAAGATTAATCACCGCCATCCACCAGATGAAAGCTTGCATTTTCAATATGCCCCACGTTGTTGACAGGGCCATTGCCTTTGTTCGTGGTATTGACTGCCGGCCGCGATGAGTGAATCTGATCATGACCAACGTTGTCGACCCAAAAGGCAACTTACAGGTCTGTCCATAGTGTTGAGCATAAGTTGTGCTCTCCGGTACCACTAACGACTGCGCAATGTTAATGCTCGGTCCAACGCTCGACTGCTGATCGGTATTCGAGCTAGATCGAGACGGTATTCGTTCCTGTTTGCGGCTATGGCTATTGAACACCAAAGACATGGCCCAAAGAAGAATTTTATGAGTAGAGGGAGTGAAAAGGGGCAAAGAAGGACGAAGAAGAGGATAGATGATGTTTCTGCCAGATGAGGGCACAAGGTTGAGATGCACAGCAGCACAGAGCAGCACGAACCAGCCTTCAGACTCCTTATCACCGCTGCTGAGTTTATATAGCCACCCGCAGAAACAATAAACCAAAGGCGCGAAGAATGTATATGGCTCAGGGTGGCAGGGGCTTTGTGAAGGTCCGTTGGGCTCTTGCAATTCTTCTGATCCTGAGAAGCCATGCAGCTGGAGCCGCAAAAACTCACGTCTGGCTCCCTGTCGGCGTCCCCAGGGTCGGTCTTGTAGCCTATGCCTACAACCAGTGGACCTCGAGGGTATAAGGCTGTCAGGTTCGCGAAGTTCTCGAGCGCAAGCGAGGAAGATGACTGTTCGTCGAGAAAGCGCGATGCACCTACCCTAGTACTTACGCCGCCGCCTTTCGTTGCTGACTCAGCCGCGCGAGGGGCGCTTCTCATGCTTCGCCTGTACGTAGCGAGCCTCTGCACCGGCCCCCCAGCCGCCGGATTTGTGAGGAGCAGCGTATAATTCGTCTGCGACGCCTTGTCAACAGCATCGTTGGGATACTGTTGGGCTTCAGGGCTTACAGCGCCCGAGCGCCCGAGATCGACGGCGGCAAGGTTCGTTGTGGGCGCCACCTTTCGTGTCATCCAAGTAAGCTAGGCACCTTCAATGCAACTTTGCTTTCTCCCATATTGTCACCCCGGAACGGAACGTGGCTTTGGACCCCCCCCCCTCCCCCGCTCAGAGCCGTTTGTCCTGATGCTACTCCATGAAACCCGCTGGAACGCCCAAGTAACGCTCGTCTCAGCATTAGCTTTGCTTTCTGTCCCTACCCCTGGTAAGGTTAAAATACTATCCTAAATCGCTGCCGACGGTGCTCACTTATTCCCTCTTCTTCTACTTGACAGTTCTCTGCCTCCCTCAGTCCTCGGGATCCTCCGATGTTGAATCCAGCGTCTTCGGAAACTCCAGCCAACTCGCGGAAGAGGCCAAGAAAGCCGGACTCCCTGAAGCATCGATCCAAGCCTGTATGACGTGCAATACCGCGTTGGACGCGATACTGCCTTGTGCACAAGGCGACGCTCAGTGTCTGTGTGGTGATGGACTCCCCGAAAGGTTCCAGACTTGCGCACAGTGCCTTGTGGATGTGGGACCCCAGACGGCTGGGTTGTCAGAAGAGGAGTGGGCTGGGGCAATGGCTGGTGCGTAATTGTACTGGGTTACTGGTATGAATGGGAATTGATACGTGCTGTTTGCCTGGAAGATTACAACAGAGGGTGCAACGCAGCCGGATACCCGAATAATGTAACAGCGGATGTTACGCCTACACCTGGGTCACCCGCTGCGAAGGAGAACGTTGGTTCAACGGATCTCGCCTTTCGGAAAGGTATGCTCACTGGAGCGCTCACGGTTTCCATGAGTTTACTGGGAATATCATTGTATATACTCTCAGCTAGAACTATCGAAGGCATTTATAGTGAACGATATGACATAGAGATACAGTAAAATAGACATGGCTTCGTGTAGAGGATATGGAGATGATGAATGACACAGGGAACGTGAAGTGCAAAGCACTGATTTGTGAATGTAGGGAGAGATGTCGATAGAAACGCAGGTGTGACGGACAAAACCAGTGCTGATATGAGTGCGAAAGCGTCTAAGAGACCTCAATCTCGAAGACTGGGTCCTCTTCGAAATCCTGCTCTAACCCAGGTGAAGGTGAGGGTCGATGAAATCCTCGCGGAGGAGGGTGCACGAACCGACACCTCCCACCTCCAAGACCACCTTCGACAAGCCTTGCCTCCCAATTAGGTGTACAGATTATCGTATTCACCCTGGTCAGGTAATCGAGCACCAGCTTTGGCCCATACTCCGACAAAACGGAGGGATCGTCAGGGAGCTCCAGACACTCGATCCTATCGGCCCAAACCACCCATGAAGTGGCAATGCTAGCCAGAAGGGGTATATGCCTGAACCATTCGGGGAGGGTAAAGGTGAAACTGATGTCGTTTTCACCGGAATCGCGGGTCCAGAATGGTAATTCGTGGAAAAAAGGCGAAAAGACGCCTTCGAGCTGCAGCTGATTGCACCGCAGGAAGGAGAGTGTGCATGGGCCTGAGGTTGCTGACACCGGAAGGCGGGGCAGGAGCCTAGTCAGACAATCGATTAATGAACCGATGTTTGATAGGTTAGGCAAAGGTGGGCCACGGAAGTTGACCTTGACTTTCTGGATTCGAGGTACCGACACATGCTCGAAGAATGTGTTAATTGTTGGGAAGTTGCAGGATAGGTCGACTTCGACGAGTCGAGCCAATTCCACGCGTTGTTGCGAGGACTCGGAGACTGGGGCAAAGGAGGTGTTGACGTGGATCCGTAGGCGAGTAAGATTGGCGTGTACGGCCAGAGCGCCTAACAAAAAGTGAGGCGGATGAGGTATGAATCCCCCGACAGCGGAATCCGTTTCGATTGTCAGTTCCCGTAGGCGGGGTGCATGGACCTTTTCCAGGTCGACATAGCACCACACCAACGACAGGCTTCTTAGCGATGGTAGCTTGTTGGCGAAGACGGATTGCAGTGGTGTCGTTGAAGATCCGGTTCCGAAGAGAGCGTAGTCCACAACCGTGAGCTCCTCAAGCACGCTGCCCTCTCGGGAAGCGAGAACCTCCGCTATACCAGCCCATATATCCGAGTTTGAGTATAATGGGGCGTTGTAAGACCGTAAACGGCCAGATAGCGCCAATTCCTGGAGGACCTTGTCTCGCGTCTGGGTCTGTGCAACTACGTCCCATCCGACGTCGAGACTGAGCGTCCCACACCGAGAAAGGATCTCTGTAGTAAATTCTGCGTCATATATCAGGATGCTTGGGTATCCCGTTGTGCTAAGCTTGGTCAGGAAGGGGAATCGTCGGACCGAAAAGTTCTCGCGGAACTAAGAGAGAGCGAGCTTGCGCCAGCGGGACGATACATGTGAGATTGCGACAACGTTGGCGAAAGACTGTCGAGATTTCTCAGCAAGATACTGGAAGGCATCCAGGAGTACGTCGTCTACCAAGCAATCTGAGGAGGACATGGTGGATCAATGGAGAAGAGCGTTCCCTCCCCATCAGCCTTTGGATAAGATCCGGTCAGCAGGTTTGCCCGTATTTGCCACAATGTGTAGACCCTTCGAGCGCAGGGATAAAATTCGCTTGGACTTGCCTCAGACATAAAAAGCTATGCGAGTCTCAGAGAGAGAAATACGGTTTCCGTAGATAGATGTTGGACATGCAGTAGCTCTACGGGATGCAAACGAACGTTAAGGCGATCTATCACGGATTGTGTTGAAGAGATATGCAGATGGGGATGAAGAGTGTAAATGTGGAAGAAACCTTGCCCCAGCCCGAGGGAAGCGAAATAAGCTCTATCTTGAAGCCGAATAGCCCACCCTCCCCGAAAACCTAATCGCTCTCTGGCGACGAATTTAGTGTAAACAAGCGAGTGTGAATATTATCCCGATGTGGGAGGGGACAGGAACAAATAGTTCCCACCTCCCAGCCCACCGTCGACAAGGGTTGTTTCCCACCAAGAGGAGCAGATTATCGTCTTGACCCGAACCAGGCTGCCGAGGACCAACTCCGGGAAGAAGCCTCCATACTCCGATAACACAGAAGGGTCATCTGGAAGCTCCAAGCACTCTATCCTTTCTGCCCAGACCTCCCATGCCGTCGCGACACCCTCGAGAAGTGGTATACGGCTAAACCAATGAGGGAAGGTGAAGATGAACGTGATATCGTTTGCCGACGAGTCGTGGAGCCTGCATGGTGTTTCGTGTAGATTAGGGGAAAAGACGCCTGCGACCTCCAGTTTATTGCAGCGAATGAAGGATAACGTGCACGGACCCGAGGTGGACGACACGGGAAGTCGACGTAAAAGTCGGGTCAAGCAGTAACCGAACGACCCATCGACGGAGCGGTTGGATAAAGGTGGGCCATGGAAGTTGATTTTCACCTTTTGAATTCGGGGCATCGACACATATTGGAAGAACGTATTGATAGCGTGAAAGTCGCAGGAAAGGTCGATTTCGACCAGCCGGGTAACCTCCACAGACTGCAGCAAAGCGGCCGGGGAAAAGGAAGTGTTGACTCGGATGCGAAGGGGATTAACATTAGCGTGAACGGCAAGAGCTCGTAAAAAAGCTTGGTCGAGGACGAATGCGTCGGAACCTCTCTCGAGGGTAACCCGGTCGAGAAGGGGAGCTTGCAGAGTTTCGAGGTTCACATAGTACTGGGTCATGGACAGAGTCCTGAGTGACGGGAGATGGTTGTTGAACACGGACCGGAAGGGCCGGAGAGCGGTTGGATTGACGCCCCCGACATAGAAAAAGTCCCCAATCGAAAGGGCCTCTAGCATGTCGGCCTGTCCTGATGCCAAAGCATTTTCAACGTCTATCCAAAGTCCTGAGCTTGTATCCACGCTAACTTGGTAGGAACGGAGGCGGTGGCATAAGGCCAATCCTTGAAGTACCGCCTGTCGCCCTTTCTGCCTGGGATTGGCCGCTTCCCATCCCACATCGAGGCTGAGGGATCCGCATCGTCCAAGGATCTCTGGTGTATACTTGTGATCATGCGCCTGGATGTGATATCGCTCTTTGTTAGGGACCTTGATCATGAAAGGAAATCGCCTCCAGAGTTCAGGACACCCGATAGCAAGCTTGCGCCAACGTGACGACACATGCGAGACTGCGACGATATTCGCGAAAGATTGGCGTGACTTCTCGGCGAGGTATTGGAAGACTTCAAGAAGAATATCGTCTACCAAAGGATCTGACGAGGGACCTGTGGACATGGCGGTTCGATGGAAAGGAAGGGGTTGCGCGATTGTATGAGTCAAGTTGAAACTTGATGTTCCGCTCAAGTTGTGACGGAAAAGCCCCTATTTGAGTCGTGACATTACCACGTGTAGGTGTGACACAGCGCGTTCAAGCAGTCACACCTGCGCTCAGCGGCGACGAACGGTGAGACTTCTTCCCTCCCCCCCACCGTTACCTTGTTCCCTTCGCTAAGACTCTAGGATGGCCATGATCTCAAGTGTGTACTCTTTGGCATCTAATAGGAAAGTCAATTGGTCCGCGGCCCAAGAAAGCTCTCTCTCGACGGAGTTTCCTTTTGAACTGAGCGAGGAGTCACCAGAGGAGTTTGCATATCGAACGTATCTGCAGTTTTTATGGCTTCCCGAGGTGTGTAAATCGCTCCAGACTGACATGCTTGCTGCCGACACAGCCCAACGCAGTCTATAATGCCGCTCAACCTGCTGGTCCCTTCACTTCGTCGAATTAATGCGTCGACGTCTTCGGGGACCCACCCGCTACACGCCCCTTTGGACGATATTCTTCTCACTGTTCCCTCAATGACCACCAAGTACCGCAAGGAGCTGCTACGGATACTGATAAATGAAGGAGGAGCCGGCGAGATGGAAGAGACGATGATGTGGTTCGCCGTATCCCATGAGAAGGCGGATAGCTCAGAACCGTGGATGGATGTTGCATGGAGAGACCAGTGGCTGGAGCGCTTGGAAAGACGTGAGTGCGTGTCGAATACATTGTGCCTCCTCTTCATGTTCTCACTCACTGGAATCCCAGAGTTCAGATTCAAATCCTGTTGTACTTTCTGAAACTGTCGCTCCCTCCGCCNCCCAAGCCGAGTAAAGGAAAGCGGAAACGATCGTCTTCCACCGAGGTCACGACGGANGAGTATCTTGAGCAGTTCATGGATAGGCTCTCGATGTGGCAACTACTCGAGAACGTCCAGGCCTCGAGGAACGACAAAGATGATGAGCGGGACTGGATGCAGTGCTTCTGTGAGGAGATTGTCGAGCCAGAGTGCGTAGCGTTCACCTTCGTGAGAACGGTCTGTTGAAGNCCTTCAGGTTCGAAACCTTCTCCCTGACCTTTGCTCGCTCTTGCGGTCGAAAGTCTTCCCCCACTCGCCTTTCTCCGACGATGAATCAGACGCTTCGACGACTCGAGCTTCGTCGCCGGTTCAGGACTCACAGTCCATGCCTAAATCTGGATCTCAAGCNCCTTCACAGGGGAGAGGTGCTCAGCCTGATGCTCGTGCTCTGGCTCGCGCGCGGTCAAGGTCGCTGTCGATGTCCCTCGCTCAGGAAAGAGAGCAGTCAACGGCAGGTGGTACGAAGAGGCGCATGGGAACACGCGAAATCAGCATGTCTCGGATATTCAAGCCAAAACCGAAGCCTACNGGACCACCCACCAGCGACAAACCCGAACCTGAAACGCAGAGTNNACAGTCTCAGTCGAAAGCTAGAGACTTGGGCGTAACGCTCGTGGAGGAGACTCCGGTGAAGCCTCGAGATCGGACCGTATCTTTCAGCCAGACCCAGACCATCTTTCCTTCATCCCGGAGCCTATTTGGCAGGCAAAACTCTGCAATCAGCGTCGCGACGGACGACGACGACGCATGGCGAAATACAGAGTTCGCCGGATATCATGCTCCTGGCGTCGCCTGATAAGGCTGAAGACGACGGGGACGTCGACATGGTCCATGCTCCAGCCACCCCAAGTCGACCATCGCGAAGGAAAGGGCGGGGGGGAGGAGGAAAGCGGTGAATGTTATCGCGGCGGTTTTGACGCGCTGTCTCGGGCGTTTCATCTCGTTTTTTCCGTGCTTTACCCAGCTTCCATTCCACGCAAACTCGACGCGCTCATGCATGACGAGAGTCCGACGTTGGTGGAACGCGTCGCCCGCTTTGCGGACGCTCTACGCGGCGCTTCTTCAGGCTACCTCGATATAGTCACGATGCTTACGCNGGTATCTATCGCAACCGCATGGNGCTTCCCCACCTTGCTCTGGTTAGCGATCAAAGCATACAGTATGGAGGGGTCACGGTTTGTCTTCATAAGGAGAGGATGAACCACCATTTTCATTCACTTNAGCCTCCTGTTTGAGAGCCAGGGGTGAAAGAATCAGCATTCTTCTGGCCATACCACATTCCTTCGATGACGGAACAAGGCTCAATTTGCAAACCGCGAATAGGCGTCGACGGTACCTATCCGACACTCCGTGAACCATCGCTGTTAATGTGATGGTCAAGGAACAATGCCGCCCACTACTCTTACCAGATGTGGTCTAACTTGAAGCATCNCGGTTTACCATCTCCCGCTGACCTTTTACTGAATCTCGGGATATCTATGCATGATTGTTGAATTCCATTAGGGTCATTGAGCTGTGGTGACGGTAAGAAGTGCTTCATCTTACTGCATTGTCCGTTGGGTTTGCTATTCTCACTCCTCTGGGTGAGAGTCTGATCTCGAGAAATTGCTTCCTCCCAGCAGGACGGCGTATCGGGTTGCGGGTCCGAGCGAAGNATGCATTCAGCACCCTAACAGTGAGTGTATTCAATACTCTACCGGAGTTTCTAGATTATTTCGATTTAGTTCCTCTTCATCGGTGTGAAATTCGGAGCGGAGACAAACTTTCTATCCCACCGCNCAATCTTTGGCCAGCGTNCTTCTCCGANTATAGCATCTTCAGCGTTCTCTTCTACTTCTTTTTGCCTTCTCTCACTCCTATCGTAGATCGCAAATGGTAGCAGCGCGGGGAGCTGGTGGAACACTACTGCACGCGATATGCCGCCGTACGCGCCGTCTCCGTTGCCCTTCGGATGTTGCAGCTCACTAAACGGTTTTGGCAACATCGCCTTCCTCCGGTCGCAAGATCGTCGGCAAACTGATCGAGAAGGGAGCAAGAGGGACTATTTTGGGGTCTTCGAAGGCCAATTCCGTTTCAGATTCGACCCCATGAGCCTTGGCTGGATGATCCCTGTGTGCTCCCCGCTGAAATACACTTTGACTGTCTCCGCAGATGTGCTAAAACCTCAATGAACCTTGAATTCGAAGGAGAGGTCGGTATTCCGCCGACAAAATCCTCCAGCTGGAATAAAAACAACCGAGCCAATGACGTGGGTGGGATCTCACGGCACCAGATGTTCATTTGATGAGATGATTGGACAGAGATCTCTGTCGACTAAAACAGCGCGACCGCGCCGACAACCACGTTCCCTCTTTTCACCCTGACAGCAGGCCTGTCGAGTCGAGTCCTTACCCCGCTCACCGGCCCTGCCCCAAACACCCGTAATCACTCCTTCCTTCCCCGCCTCTTGGCGCCTTCCTCGACTTCCTCCCGTCCTTCCGTCCTTCCAATACCGTACACCTCTCAGTACGTTCTGTCGTTGTCAAGCAGCCGTATGAGTTTTGAGATAGATTAACAGAACCTGCACACGTGCCTGCAAACCCGCTCTTCACCCACGATTTTGCTAAGCCCAAAGCATGCCGGTGTGGTAAGTAATTTCGTTCGAAGATTTTCTTTCCCCTCGCATGACCTTCATTTCGCAGAATGAACTTCATTTCCGACTGAGAGATAGCGACTTTCCATAACACCAACCTTCCTTTTGGCTCAATAGTATCGTGCGTGTTCCTACCGCATTACTTTTGACACTTTGCTATAACTCCACCTCCAGTTCTAATAATTCGTCTTCGCCAACAAATACGCCCTTCATGTCCCAACCACATAATTCAGCCGATAATGGGCCCACTACTACGTCCCAGCCTCTACCAGATACAAGCAGTACGCCTCTTCCCTTGTCCGCGGAGACATTGACATCGACATTCTTGACAGACGCTTTACCCACACACCCAACCCCCGTCACTCCGCCTCACTCTGGTCAACCAGCCGTCACCTTCGCCACCCCTTCCCCTTCCGCTCCTCTACTCCGACCTCGAAAGAGCGTGAAACGCCGCCCGCCGACTCCTGGAGGTCCATCTTCCGATGCCCCGTTCCAGCAGTCATTCCCCGATCTTCCTGGTCCTCTTTCGAATCCGGCCCTGTGAACGAACCCACACCCTCTNGGGCCGTCTCCCCANCATTCGCCTCCGGACGACTCTATCCACAGGGAACGAATCGCAAAACCCCATCGACGAGTACCATCCCGGCTCGACCTGACAGCCATATCCAACCATGGACCCTCTTCTTCCTCCCCAAACGATGTCGAACCATGGTCACAGTCAGCTCCATCCGACCTTGTACCTGGCGTTCCTCATGTCCCCATTGCTTCTGTTGTCCCCGAGCCGATAAGCCGGTCCCGTCAAGGAGTCCCCCAGGATCGACAACGTCTTTTCCTCTTGGATCAACGAGGCCGAGCTCTCCGCGCCATCGCCCTCGTCCCCGATATCCATCCCCTCGCCACTCGATCCCCAGCTCTCCTCCGCCTCCTCCTTCTCCGCATTCAGCGAGCAGAGCGCCTTCCCCCACGACCCCCTCTTTTCGCCCGCCGCCCTCGCTGCGCTCCATCCCTTGCCATCGTCAGTATCACCGCCGTCATCGTATGAGGACCAGCACCCTCTTCGACAGCGCCTCAATTCACTGTCTAAGCCCACTTGGGCCACTAATCTCTGGGATCACACCCCTAACTCCCTCCGCACACCATCCGTGATGCGCCCCTCCGTTCGCCACTCGCCTCTCTCCGATGGGACCATTCGCCAACGGATGCCCGTCCGCAGGGACTCTCATTCATCGATGCAGCCGTTCTTATCGACGAGTGCACCGTCTCTGGTCGAACCCCGTGCCCCCAGCATGTCCCGCACTATCAGTCGTCGCTCAGAGTCTGTCAGCATCAGCGATGATCGTGACGCAACTGTGCGCAGGAAGAAGCGTTCTCCTGGCGCCGAAGAAATTGCCGCATCATTCATGGACAAGCCTTCTACGGACGCTCGTGAGTGATCAGTTATGGATCCCTATTCTGATTCAGTATTGATCATCGCTCTTTACAGCCATGAAGTCGCTGCTGAGGCCTCCCAAGCTCGCTCCCTCCGCCTGGCAGCTCTACTTTACCGATTGGATCCAAAGACAGCAACGTCTTGGTACCCGGAAACTCAACGTAGCGCAGGCCGCAAAGGAAGCCGGACAAGAGTATGCTTCCCTCTCGGCTGCGGAGAAAGAGGTATGTGTTGTCGGCGTGACGTCATGTTACAGTCATTCATTAACCTTTTCTTGCACAGCCCTACAAGCGGCGTTCACAGGCGGCGAAGGAGGCAAGGGAGCGGGAGCACGAGGCCTATATGCGATCCCTTTCGCCGGAGGACATCAAGCGAGAGAACCTGTTCCGGGCTGCTCAACGGAAGGCTGGCAAGTCTCGCAAGGGGAACATAAAAGACCCCAACGCGCCTAAGAAGCCTCTTAGCGCGTACTTTATGTTCCTCCAGCGCATTCGGGCCGACCCCAAGTTAGTTCGCGATATTTTTGGTGATGAGACCGAGACCACCAAGCAGAGCGTTTTGGCCGCCGCCAAATGGCGTTCCATGACTGACGCAGAGCGCCAGGTAAATCGCACATGATTCTTCTTACCCGTCTCCGGTTTGCTGACTCTTTGCTCACAGCCCTTCTTGGCTCAGGCTGAGCAAGAGAAGATGGAATATGAGGCCGCTCGTCGCCTCTACGAGGAAGGGACAACGGGCTACGGAACGAACATCAACTTTAGCATCCTTCAAGGTAGTCCCGCCTTCCCGACGATCAAGCTCGAATCAGAGAGCGAGAACGAGGCTTAATCCTCGTCGACGATTTTTTTCCCTGTTTATTTTATATCCCCTATGCGACATCTTCGACCTTCTTGCTTCTGTACCATTCAACGTTACGACCTATCACGACCTTTTCTTCTCATCGGGAGGCCCTGCATATTCACGACTCCTTTAACTTGCTTGCTGCGTTTGACATATTTTATTGCTTTCGACCTGGTACACGGACACTTGTATATCAGCGGATACCTATGTCACTGTATTTTTAGAACTTTTGCGCCCCGATTGTTGTACCAGTACAGAGCCTGTTCATGGGCAGCTTGTAATGCCTTCCCCGTACTACCCACCCACCCGTCATGTACTATGGTTTGTCGGACATGTGTGTGTAGAATAAATGTAGGCTACACATTGGATATGAAAACGACGTCATCCTATATGAATGCGGCTATAACGGCAAGCGAAGGACCATCTTCTGATGAGGATCGCCCTCCTCGTCGAACTGTTCGCCCTGAGAAGAATAGTAGCGGATCGCGGATCTCAGAGTCTATCTTCCCAAGGACGGAAGGAGAGGGACTTACTTCAGGCGAATATCCAAACCTAGACAGAAAACGAGGCACTTGATCAGAAACTGCATCTCTATATGATCTTTTGCTGTGCCGCGAAGGCGCAGGACTTGCCTCGAGGCAAACACGTCACTTACTTTGCATAGAAGCCTTGGACCGGAATCTGCGAATGACAGACAATGTTTACGGATCCGGCACCGTTATTGGTCTCGAGGGCGTGTGCCTTGACCCACACATGTAGTGCCTCAACAAGTGCCCTTCCGAAACGGTACCGCCGGTATTCTGGCAAGACGGCAAGGCGTGAAAGCTTATAGTAGCTGCCGTCGGGCGAAACGGTGCACCTTATGGTTCCGATGGGCGTTAAGGACGGGGAAAGTCGAAGGAGTATATGCGTAGCGGTTTCATCGTATCTTGGAGCATTCCGCCCATTATCATTGCACTGTTGGAGGGAGAGGAGGCAGAACGGACTCATCGATCTCCGTTTCGAGAGGGAACTTCTGTTCGACGTGGAAGACCTGGATGCGCTAAATTAGACCGTCAGCGGGGCTGCAGGGCATGTCAGAGGGTATCCAACTGTATCATAGCATTGCTGCTTTTCTTCATGGGTTTTTGCAACGACTATCTCGTGAGATGGAACGTCCTTTGTGGCCATGATTGGGGATAAGCGCCAAAGCGCGTGTCATCGATCACTGAGCGATAGTGGTCACATGATGAGAGTGACCGGACGGTGCAAGCCGGACCGCCAATGTGATCCTTTTGAGGCCTGGATTTGGCGAGGCGCCCGTTCCAACACTGTCAGTTGCTCCGAGTCGTCGACGTTTCTCGCATCGCGGGTTTCCTTGCTCCCAGGTGATTGCGGCCATCCGGTGCTGTCCTGTTAGGACGACACTAAACCCTCTACAGGCTCTCAGTTTCATGCTTGAGCCCCTGGCACAAGCTGCGAGGGGTTCGGTGAACAGGTACACTGTCCTTGCGACCTCGACCGGAAACACGCGCTTTCCAAAGGCCCAATTTCTGAGAAAGGACTTTTTTACACCAATCCCGCGTTCGCTATGGCCAGAAGATACGCCCTCCAGCGAGCTTACCTTCACACCAACGCGAGAACTGACGAAGCAATGTCGAATATGGTCGTGTCTCCCTCACATGCATTCAATATGGTGTCCCAGTGCGTCATATATTCGTTATACCGTCTTGAATGGCTGTAACCCAACCTGCAGCTCGAGAAGAGCTTCGTTACCTTGACCCAGATACAAGACTGCGTCGCCGAACAACGCATTTGCGCTCCACCGAACCCGCATCCGACTTCCTTCATTATTTTCTTCACCACAGCACGCCTTCCCCCCTTCCCTCCAATGTCCAACGGCGCCATGCATCTGCAGTCCCCACAATGAAACAAGACGTCACCGATTCCTCTTCTGTCCTTTCGCAGCGCCCGTCTCCCTCACCACCTTTCATTGATGCATCCCGACAGAGGAAGGATCCCCCGCGCCACAAAGCAGAACGCGACCTTTCCGGCTGTCCTCCGGAGCTGTTGAATTTTCTCAAGTTCGCACAAGACGAGATGCTTGTACGCCAGGACCCGCAAGGGGGGTATGACGCTTGCGCGATGGCCTTGAGAGCGGGATACACACTGCAAAGTCATGACCGGTTTGCATTCGTTCAAGGGATGGTGCGAGCCATTGTCAATGGATGGGCCCGAGATCCCAATGGAGTATGCGAGGAGTGGATAGTGCAAGTCGAAGAGCTTCTCAATACGCCCGTGGTCGACCAACGCAGGACGTACTTGATATGGAGGGACACCTTGTGGGCCCATGTTCTGGCTCTCAGGGCAACTTCGAGCAGGCCGACGCGTTGCTTCGTGACCGAGAATGGTGCTCAAAACACAAGCGCCAGACCATCGAGATGTTCAACACCGTCATCGTTTCCCTGTGTCGAACAAGATCCCCTGATGAGGTTATAAGGTACCTTCAAGACGGTCTCAACGAGCTTCCCGCTATCTCCCTCTCCCTCTCCTGGTCTGCACCGGCATTGAAGGCGCTGTCCGATCTAGTTCAGAATTATTTCCTGGACCATTTGATACCAGAACGGACTCCGAGCTTCCACCCAGCCGTCTTCCTTGTTCGGAGATTCCTCCTCGATCGCCACAACTCTTCCCAGAGCATACCGCAGCCATGGGTCAAGGAGACCATCGAAGCTTTTCTACTGAAGCCGGAGATGGTGCGGGCGCGAGAAATCCAAGGTATTCACGGAACCGATGACCTGGCCCATCGATCGTTCGTCGACCAAAATTCTGGCCCAACCAGGGAGGAGGATCGGACGCTACAACTGAGGGTGCTACAGGAGCTCTTGGACATATACCCCTGCCCTGACGCCTTTTACTATTCAAGTGTTCTATTCCTAGCTTCCGCCAAGGGGGATGTAGCGAGCGCAGAACAATGCTTCAAACAATACAGCCGCAGAGCTACTCCAACCTACCGTGAGGTCGAGTCCTTGTTCATGGCTTATGCCAATTGTGGCGACATGGCGGGTCTAAAAAGCACATTCCATCGACTGTTCCCTCACTCGCTGGAAAACCTTACAAACGCCCATTTCCGTCCGGCATTTCAGGCTCTCTACCGCTCGGCCATTCGCCAAGACGAAGCCATGGAATATTGGAGAGGGATGATCCGCCAGGCGCAACTTGTTCCCAACTCCATGATCTACGCCTTAATGGTCCAATATTATGCGAAGCACGACGACGCTGAAGCCATCGCCCGGGTGTTCCGAGAGGTGCAAACACACGCGGTACGCCTCAACAAGTTCGTCTATCAGAGTGCGATGACCTACTTTGCGCGACGTGGAGATGTGGCCGCGGTGGAGTTGCTGTTCCAACGCGCCGAGAGGGATGGTATCACCGCGGATGTCCACCTCTACGCTAACCTCATGCATGCACACGTTCAAGCTGGCAGTTGGCTAGGACTGCAGAAGCTTCACGAGTATCTGAAGGCGACGACGATCGGGGGAGGGACCCCCACATAGTCATCCAGAATATCCTCATGAAAGCCTCGCACCTCCTTGGTGTTCCATATGATGTATTGCACCAGCAATTCTCCTCTCTGAAGGAGTTGGGTGTCACCCCCAGTCGCCCGTACCTACACGACGCTCGCTCAAGCTGCATGCGACAGTGGGAANATGGACGCTGCAGAGGCATTGTACTGGGAAATGGTCGCTCAAGACTTCAAGGAACCAGGCTTCCTCAACAGCCCCCACATNTTCACAATCTTGATTTCGGGCTACCTGCACCATCGTAGGATTGGAAAAGTGNTGTTCTTCTTCCAGGAGATGCATAAGAGGGGGATCNAACCNACTACCGTGACGCTGGGCAAAGTGCTCATGGGTTTCGCGAGACTGCCCGATGGCAAGGCNCTGCGAATGAAGCCCGCTTTACAGAATATGCTGGGGGATTTGCGAGAAGAAGCCGATTCGCAGAAGGTGAATAGCGACNGAAACGGGGCCCCTTCAGCCGACTTGCTGGAGTGCATCTATTATCCGATGCTACAGTTGGCAATAAAGCAGCGGAAATTTGGGGAAGTTCAGAGGCTCTGCGACCAAGTGAGTGCCTTAGGACACAACCCATCTCTGNCCATGAAGACGCTCCTTATGGACGGCCATCGCCGTGCGCGAGAAGTGGGGAAGGTCCAAGAATTGTGGGACGATTTANTCAAAACCTATGCCCCCGGCATTGCCGTAGAGGACTCCTTGTCGTCAACGGTGCCAACAACACAGCGGGTATTGTCGCATCGACTTTCTGCGCCTTTCAGCATCCTCATCGACGCCGTTTCGCGTAGCGGTCATCATGAAGAAGTTCGGTCTGCCGCGGANCTTTACGTTGGCAGTGGTTTCGCNCTCAGCCCACATAACTACAACACCCTTATTCTCGCGCATGTCCGAGGTGGGGATCTTGTCAGCGCATTCCACTACTTCGACATCCTGGTTCGCAGGAGCCGGTCCCTCGGTTGGCGACGGCTCACTCGTGGTTCAGCCAAAATTGCCAATCATAGCCCCCTTATCCAGGTGGCTCCTCAGCGGAACTCGGCNTCTCGTGCCAGACGAATGCGGACATTNGGTTGTTGGCTCCGTGGTACTATCTTGAAATACCCCTCTGAACAGGAACCCAGTAATGCTCCTATTGAACAGCTTGTGAACTGTGTAGCATTCTCGGGCTACTGGTGGGCGAGTGGGCGTGTGCAAAGCGTGCTCGCACGTGTAGTACGGCTCCTGAANAATGGCTATCCCGTCGTGCCTGTTCCCCACCAAAATTCTTACCATTGGGATGCTGCGAGGGGTGCCTTGGACCCCGCAGCNGCGAACATACAACTCCAGCGTTTGAAGCAATTTCGATCCGCGTGGCGATCCTTGCAACCACGAGGGCCAGCACATGGACGAAAGACGCAGTCGCTGAAGAATCGGAAGGTGTCAGTGTTCACGGTTCACAACATCCGGCTTGAATGCGAAAGCGGACTAAAGGCCAGCGCAATTCGGAGGGGGGTCCAGATAGAATAGACTAGGTGGTAATACTCTAAAGTAAGATACAAGATCTACGAACAAGATCGTCCCAGGTAGAGTACATGGACGGCAGCGGACTTCACCGAGTCTTCGGATTCCTGCTGTCTGAACCAGAAGCATCACCACGTCTTCTGCGTTTGCTTCCCGTCCCATGACGATTCCGCTTCGCAGTGGGTGAGTGCGATTCATGAAGAGGGAGGGAAGCCCAACTTACCAGCGGCAGTTTCTGGCCTTGATTCCCAAAGGCGATTGACAGAGCTGTGGTGTCTGGGCAAGTAGTGTCAGGAAGTTTGGATAGTGGGGAGGAGGCAGAATCCTACCAGGGACTCCCGGGAATCTCTTGGCGGAGTACACAGTGAACGGGTCGGTGAAGGTCTGGGCCAGGACAGGGGAGACGCTGTTATGGACCCGAGTCGCTCCTGTTTCGGGGGCTGGGGTTCTGTGTTACATAGGGTTAATTGTTTCCGTTTGGCGATGGGGAGGTGACTTACGCCCCGACGTTCATCAAACGCATGCGCAGCCGGAAGGTGCCTGAAATGTGCTGTCAGTGTCGTGAAACATACAAATCTCAATGCTTGAACAAACCTTCTGTGCGCACGGACAAATCCTGGAACAAGAAGAAGATGCCTTCCTTTCTATGTTCATCCAAGAGCCGGCATGCGTTCGCCGACAGAGGTCCCACTAGAGTCCTTGTGTAATTTGCAGGATGTCGCAGTGCACTAGAAATCGGTGTCTCTGATGCGTCCTGAGAGTACGGAGAAATACTCGGATATGAGCTTGCGTATGTATTCGTGCCATAATTGGATTGTTCTGGGCAACTGTCAGCATCTAATGTCAGGAATTGAAGGAGATGGACCAACCTGTATTCTCACGGCTTTCTTGCGGCCCTGCAGAATTACGCAGAGCTGGGTCAATGGCTTGAGAAGTTATAAGTCAGCACCCTTTTGGACACGGCTCCGTGCGTACCATAAGTGCTAGAGTCCTGGTTACCTGACGGAGGCCATGATTCGGAATTTGATTGAGCTGAATTGCGGCTAAAGGAGCTTATGGACGGGAGGACCGGGGGAGGGTAGGAAACGGTGCGGTCGACGGCTGTGGGCGGAGGATAGCCCCAACTTTGCGCAGCATCCGTCGAGTTGTTCGGAGGATAAGATCCCTCTGGTGCATAGTAACTTTGGCCCGAGGTTGGGGTCTGATTGGCAGCAAACAAGCGGGTGAGCTTCGAATATATCCGAATAGCAAAGAACTCCAACCTGAGTGGGAGTGGGCGTTGATGATCCCGCAGGCGTCTTTGTACCAGCTTTCTGTGAGGCGCTGGTATTGCGGCGCCGCGATGGTTTACTGGGCGGGTTGGGCGGTGCGTATCGTTCGGCATTCGAGGGATGTAGAACCAGATTCATTTCTTGTTTTCCATCTGCGGACCAGAGGTCGACCGTAACGAGGAAGAACGATAGGTCAATGTCGCTGAAGAAATCAGGATCAGTCTCAAAACGTAGTACGGAGAATCAAGCGCTCACTCGACGTCGACTACCGTATTATCCTCCCGCCTGACTATCATCTTGGCCACTGCCGCTGGTGCGAGGGGTCTTCTGTCCTAGAGAATCAAAGTGTGAGGGGTGTTATAAAATGCGGAAGTGTCGAAAGATCGAAGGCGGGAGAGGCGCTACCGCCGCCGCGTGCGCCTTTCCCGCCGACCCCTTTCCACATCCCATTATCCTCAATGAACCACTACTAACTTTGTCCCCAAAACCGCACATGCGAGCCCTCACTAATTTTTTGTATCGAGGTCACGGTAAGGAGGGAAACAAACGAATGTCCTCACATGGTTGCTGAACCTGAAGCAAACTGTAGTGTCTGAAATTGGAAATATTAGTCCGGGTGTGAGCCTGTCTGAGCACGCTATGCGCACCTTCCTCCAACCCACCGCCCCAGATCTCGGGAGCTTCACTGTGACTAGCAGTAGTAGGAGGATCAGAATCGCGAGACTGAGGGCGAGGTGGTCTCGTGTGTTGTATCATAGCGGCACTGGTTCGTCTGGTAGTCGGAGATTTCAATGTACGGTGGCCAGAGGAGGGTCCGTGTAGAGGGCGCAGCAGAAGGATGTGAAGAGCTATCGTGGACGTTGCGGAATAAGGAGGGAAACCGAGGGTTCCGCTGACCCGAGACAGTGGAATGTGTTGATCTCATGTCACAGCTTTTAGTTGGCCAGAACATTTGGAAAGTTTGGGCCCCGCAGTTCGACACAGATCTTGAGGCCTGTCTAGAGAATAGCTCAGGTTGTCTTTGACCACACTGGACAGAGCTTTCCGTCGTTCCGAGTCCAAGACCTCGTCCGTGGAGTGAGCTGCTGCCTTGCGCAATTTTAATCTAATCAGATAATTCTCACGCGTCTCTCTGAATAATTCAATTTATTGTTCTCTGGTTGCCATCGATTGTGACTGGTTGGAAAGAGCTGGAAAGTTTAGTACTACATAGGTATAGAGTATGTGAGGGGTCTAGGTCTTTCATGAGCGTATCGGATCCACTGTGACGGTCAGCTATCATGAGGCTACTGGCCTACCCGCAGCTCTCCTACTGTTGCCAGTGGTCAAGGGCTTCATTTGTCCTGACCTTACAACCAGTGCGAACTTGAACGCAAAGGACTACAAAGATTTAGGCGCCGGGTAGCAGGACACCTGATTCCACGTGGCTTGGGCTACACGCGGAAATCAGGGCAGCTCAGTGGCAGTTTGATCGACAGCTTCTCTCCTGCTTCAATGACAGACCAAGTCCAAGCTCGCAAACTCCTCTCCGACCTATCTAAACGAGAGGACCTTGGCAACAAAGTATGCGCTGATTGCCAGAACCCGAATCCGCAGTGGGCTTCACTAAGGTCAGCCCTTTCTCTAACCTCACACCGCACATGCGCGTAATGACATGAAATCAGCTTCGCCATCTTCATTTGTTTGCAATGCGCTGGGACGCACAGAAGCTTTGGGGTTCATATCAGGCTAGCATGACCTCAGCAGACCGTAGCGCTCATCCTCATCCAATCTCGATCTAGCTTTGTGCGGTCAATCTCCATGGACACCTGGCAGGAGGATCAGCTCAAAAGAATGCAGGTGCGGATCGCGTTGCCTGGACATTTGTATCCCGCAGCTCATGGATTCAGCTTGGAGGCAATAAACCATTCAAGGACTTCGCGACATCCTATACCCCAGCTGAGCAGGGAGGCTACAAGGTAGACGCAAGTCCCTATGATCGATATCACAGCTGGGCCGCCGCACAGTACAAGGAGAAGGTGAGTTGACAAACTTGGCGACCCAGACCCGTTTTCCTCATCAGCGCGTTAGCTCGACGCCACGCTTGCTGGTAAGGACTGGTCTCCGTCCCCACCGCCTGCGGGATTCGGAAACGCCAGCCGATCTGCTTCTCCTGGGCCTGCGGCTGCCCAGGGTCTGAGAAATCCCGAGCTGGGGCGCGGTCAGCTCCCAATCGAAGTGATTCGAATTCTCCTTCGATCAGGAGTGGGTCAGGCCTTGGCACACCCAGCCTTGCCAGCGATCAGAAATCGCAGAACGAGAACTATTTCGCCAGCCTAGGGAGACTCAACGACAGCAGACCGGATNACCTTCCACCATCACAGGGCGGGCGCTACACNGGCTTCGGCAGCACACCAACCCCGCCTCCGAATCANAACCCTCTGTCGTCAGCCAACGCTCCCACCCTTTCCGAACTTCAAGANAACCCTGCNGCGGCATTGAGCAAGGGATGGTCCCTCTTCACGGCGGCCGTCGCAGGTGCTACCAAGGTTGTATCGGAGAATGTNATACAACCCGGGATGGAGAAGGTCACAGATCCCAACTTTCAGGCTTCGGTGAAAGGATATNTGACAGAGGCCCAGAAGAAAGCTGCTGCTGTTGGGAGTACTGCGAACCACTGGTCCAAGGCTCAGTTCGGCGTTGATGTTGCANATACTGTNGGNGGCGCTGTTGGCGCTGTTAAGGACCGGGTGCTCGGCGGACCTTCCAGGTCTGGTTACGGTCAAATATCGTTGGCCAGCCCAAACGACTTGCAGGAGACTTCTGGCTTGTATTCCCCAGACGATACGGACACTTTCTTCTCAGAATATGAGAGGGGTGGAGCTGCCATGACTACTGGTGGCTACACTTCAGGCGCTCTGAATTCTATTCCGCCGACGAAGCAAGGCAAGACAAAGAAAGAGGACGATTGGGATGAGTGGAAGGATTTCTAGCGATATGATAACCTTCCTTTTTCTATGCGCGGCCCGCAACATGTAGATGTATANCGTTCACTTGCGCCTCTCAACGATGTCACCCACGTTCATGATTGTCCGAGTTCAAACAGGGGTAAAGGCCCCATNCACGTTTTCGGGAACACTGCATTCCATACACATGTACCTCTCGTGCTTGCCTGAAGTTTTTGCCCACTACTGGCTACTTTTGGAGTCTTTATCATTTCACACTCNTGCCTCATGCTCTGCGCCTTTAAAGTGAATGAAGCTGTGAGGGCGACGATAACAAGGCGCATCTCTTGTCTCGCTCTGCAGCTGGCCCTGGTCCTGTTCGTCCCCTGTTATGGCAACGAGGATTAACCAGATTGGAGCTCCCGCTCATGAGGCGACGCCGTTATTTCGATCATCGGGCAAGGAAATTGTTGGAGAAGCTGCTCGAGCATATGGTGTCGCCAGAGAAGGTGGTTTTGGACGGGAGGGCAGGTCATGGGCATCGAGCTTCTGGGGCTGGACGGAAAGGTATAAGTACTTGTTCTGTCTTCTATGCGATTCCCTCGTTGATACTTGTTCAGATCGCGCTTCTGTCCCAGCAGAGGAGTGCTCATGACGATTGCGATGATCCCCTTCGTCCTCGTTTTCGTCCTGACGCTTTACATGCAGCTCAATGTTGGCAGGGCAATCCCCACTACGACCAGTAGATTCACGATCCCCGCCCCAGCCGAGATACAGAACTTCTGGGGAGCGTATACGCCGTACTTTCCAGTCAATCTGTATGAACCTCCACCCAAGAATTGCGAGATAAATCAGGCAAGTTCATCATCATTCAAACATTCCAGGTGCCACAGTGACTCAGGCTCCAACTGCACTTCCTCGCGGCAGGTCAACATAGTAGGTTCGAGTGAGCTCTTACCATCCCTTCTTGCTCAATCTTTGGTAGATCCAGCGGCATGGCGCTAGATTTCCGACGTCCGGTTCTTCGGAGCGAATTCTCGATGCCCTCGACAAAGTGAAATCTGCTCCGGTGTATGGCGACGACCGACTGCTGTTCGTGAAGGACTATCAATACCCTCTAGGTGTTGCTGAATTGGTGCCGTTTGGTGCATACCAGTACGATCGGATCCTCTGAGTTGGGTTCGTTGCGCTGAAGGCTCCCATAGGTCGGCGGAGTCTGGTGCGACAGTATACGAACGATACAACAGACTTGTTTCCCAAGGAAACATACCATTTGTGAGGGCATCTGGGTCAGATCGCGTTGTTGATTCAGCAGCCAACTGGACTGCGGGATTTGCAGCGGCTAGCAACAACATCTACCAGCCGAAACTCGCCGTCATTCTTAACGAAAGTGTGAGCAAGCAGATATGTGCTAGACGTTGGATGATTGCAATGCTGACTGACTGANTATAGTTGAATGACACTTTGGAAGATGCTATGTGCCCCAACGCGGGAGAACCGGACGAGGAAGTTGGGATCTGGACGGATATCTTTGCGAAACCAATCGCGGATCGGCTCAACACCTGGGCACAAGGCGCAAACCTACTTCCCATCGACGTCATCTCGCTCATGTCTCTTTGTGCCTTTGAGTCTGTAGCCATGGAGAAGCTGAGCTTGTGGTGCCAGCTCTTCGGAGAGGAGGAGTTCTCCCAGTACGAATACTACAGTGACATTGAAAAGTACTACAACAGAGGGTAAGTTCAAAAATGTCCTAAATTCCATTTCTCGGGTCTCAACGTCATTACCCAGCTACGGACAGGATCTTGGCCCTGTGAATGGTGTCGGATACATCAACGAACTACTTGCGCGATTGAAGGAACGACCGGTGCAAGACCATACACAAACGAACCATACTTTGACCTCATCACCCACGACATTTCCTTTGAATCGCAGTATCTATGCAGACTTCTCGCACGACAACCTCATGGTAGCTGTGTATGCTGCTATGGGGCTTTTTAGGCAAAATGCCCATCTCGATCCCAAGAGTCCTGATCCGAAGCGCACATGGATAGCGAGCAAGCTGGTCCCTTTCAGCGGGAGACTAGTTGTCGAGCGAATGCAATGCAATTGGCCCCATCGGCTCAGGGTCGCCAGAAGGGATAGGCTAGACAAGCAACCATCTGCACGACGGGAGATGTTCGTCCGAGTCCTAGTGAACGACGCTGTTCAACCATTAGACTTTTGTGACGGGGACAAGCATGGACTCTGCAGCCTAGGCGCGTTTGTAGAGAGTCAGTCATACGCAAGGCATGATGGAGAAGGTGATTTTGAGAGATGCTACGAAAATGAGGGAGGACCACGACGGGCAAGACGACTTGAATGAACTATTCGTATAGTATTGCTATTCTTATACCACTCCTACCACGTCAGCTGTTGTACTTATATCAGAAAGCCATACGGTATCTTCGTCCTCCAAGCTGAAACTAGTCCAAGCACAGACTTGACCAGGTATAGTAATCAAATCTGACCCCAGATCACCACAACGCAGTCATCACTCGGCTAGCACAAGATGCACTTGACCCCACATTTCTTGAGGTCATAGCTCCGGCCGACGTTGATGGCGGCTTGGGATGCGCTGTGAGGGACATTGACAACCTTCGATCCTTCCTGCCGCGTCGCAAGCACCAGCGCACGCACCTATATCCCGACGAATCCACCCGCAGAACCACGAAACGCGTCACTTTCTCGCCTACAATGCGTCGCTTGCCTCCCAGCCTCCGAAACGCAGCCTTCGTCAGGGCCGCCCGAGCCCCTGTCCAGTTTCGCCGCTACCATGCGTCTATTCTGCCATCCTTGGTCCAAACCGGCACTCCTGAATTCGCGGCAAAGACCAAGGCGATGGATGACCTTGTAGCGGATGTGGAGAGCAAGCTCCGAGAAGTGCGCCAGGGAGGAGGGGTGAAGGCCCAGCAGAGACACAAGAGCAAGGGGAAACTGTTACCTCGAGAACGGTTCGTCTCATTCCGACGTGTGATATGTAGGCTCTGACGACAAGCAGTCTCGACCGTCTCCTGGACCCAGGTTCCCCTTTCTTGGAACTGTCACCGTTAGCCGCGCACGAAGTGTACTCTGAATCGGTTCCTGGTGCGGGGATGATAACGGGCATTGGCCGCATTTCGGGGAGGGAGTGTGTTATTGTAGTGAACGACGCGACGGTGAAGGGAGGCTCCTACTACCCTTTGACAGTTAAGAAGCATTTAAGGGCTCAGGAGATCGCACGAGAGAACAACCTTCCCTGTGTTTACATCGGTGCGTGCCGCGCCACTTAAGTACACTGCATCGCTGACCCCAACTCGATTCAGTTGAATCCGGAGGGGCTGCTCTTCCCCACCAAGCAAACGTCTTCCCTGACAAGGAGCACTTTGGACGTATTTTCTACAACATGGCGAGTCTGATTTAATAAGGCAGTGCTGTATGGTCTAACTCATCGGTGTTCAGGCTCAAATGTCCGCGAAGAGGATACCACAAATCGCAGTCGTGCACGGTATCTCAGTTGCCGGTCAGTTTCAAATTTGACCCGTGCCGACAAAAGCGCTCACATCCGACAAAGGTGGTGCCTATGTTCCTGCAATGGCAGACGAAAACGTCATAGTGCAGAACCAAGGGCGCATCTTCCTTGCCGGTCCCCCTCTTGTGAAAGCAGCTACGGGTGAGGTAGTTGACGAAGAAACCCTCGGGGGAGGTCTGATGCACTCCAGCGAGAGTGGTGTTACGGACCATCTGGCCAAAGATGACGAGCATGCTATTGCAATTGCCCGAGAAATCATCGGGGATCTAGGCAAAGCCAGCAAGAAGGTCGCACAGGTGAGCAGTCAATTGTCTATACTCAGAACGCTCCCTCACGCAGGTCTGCAGCCAGTGACCAAGCCAGAAGACCCTTTGTACCCTCCCTCCGAGCTCCATGGTATTGTTGGTACCGACGTACGGCAGCCGTTCGATATGCGCGATGTTATTGCGCGTATCGTCGACGGGAGCCGGTTCAGGGAATTCAAGAAGGAGTATGGCACGACCATGGTCACGGTAAGCCCCTGATAGCTCCCCAGCCTGATACAGCATTGACAGACGCAATCAGGGTTTCGCGCATATTCACGGATATGAAGTCGGCATCGTTGCCAACAACGGAATTTTGTTTTCCCCCTCAGCTCTCAAGGCGAGCCACTTCATTGAATTATGCTCTCAGAGGCAGATACCTCTTCTATTCCTTGTAAATGTGACTGGTAAGGGCTGCAAAAGAATACGGTGGAAGAAATAGATCCTAATCTCCCGATAGGATACATGGTCGGGTCGAAAGCTGAGAAAGGGGGAATTGCGAAAGATGGTAAATTTCAAATTCCTCTCTTGTCAGGAATGTCATCTGAATGTACTTCAGGCGCGAAAATGGTCCGCGCCGTCGCATGTGCTGATGTTCCCAAGCTTACCGTCATCGTGGGTGGGAGCTTCGGCGCAGGAAATTACGGTACGCCTTCGATATTTTAATGAAGTTGGCGCAGCTGATATATTATCTGCAGGAATGGCTGGGCGAGCTGTAAGTGCTGTTCAACCTCCGGAAATACCAAACTTTGCTCACGATCGTCGGCTCCCCGCAGTACTCTCCTAGATTCCTGTGGATGTGGCCCGTAAGTAATACGGACGCTAACACCGAGGCGCAGTGAACTCATTGTATGTTTCCCAGAACGCAAAGGTTTCCGTCATGGGTTCCGGCCAGCTGTCGGACGTCATGAAGACTGTTTCCAAGTAAGTTTTCATTGTGATGCACTGCAGCCCGTCGTGCGAAAGTTAACGATCGTTAGGGATCCCTCTCAACACGACTCCTTGAAGAAGGAAATCGAGGACCAGTCGACAGCACTGTACTCGACGGCTCGTCTTTGGGACGACGGTATCATCAAGCCGACAGACACAAGGGATGTAGTTGGGCTGGCTCTGGGACTCGTTTCTCAGGAGAAGAGTGCTAGGCCGCAAGGCACTCCATCTCTTACCTGGGATGGCAACAATTCTGGATTTGGCGTTTTCCGAATGTAACCCACATAANNTANGCANANAAANGTTNANNGANCGATAANNNANCGTATTNGANGANTAGNCTNNNC
>JANDKE010000353.1:0-26892 GCA_027627275.1 Coprinellus aureogranulatus
TGAGACCTGTGAGTGATGAGAGGGGGCGGAGGGGTGGTGTAAGGGGGGGCTTGGTAGACGGTCCTTTTGGTGTTAAGGTCGGGGTGGACAGTGTCTTGCATTTACACTAGCTTTGGTATTGGTAGGAGTGGGAGTTGATTCGATATTCGTGCGAGTACGAACGGGGGGTTGTATGGTTGATTGATTGATTGGGTAGAGCGGTGGACACTACATTACTCCTTTTCTTGCATCTTGCATCCACACCGTCATTCCCTTTGGTACCAGCACTAGCATACCTTCTTGTTCTGAACATACACACGCGCATACGCATTCGATGTTCGCTTTCCCATCCGCATTTTTTGTACACACACACGCACCGCATGCGCTTGGTTTCTTGCATTGGCTTTGACATATATACGCATTCGCTTTCGGTATACGCTACGCTACGTCTCATAAGCATTCGTATTATTATCCATCTTGGTGTACTCTACACGCATTACACATACGCATAGCTATGTCAAATGATTGATCACTTGCTTTCCGACCTTGGTTGTAAAGCTGCCCGGTAAGAGGGTGCGGTGAACCCTCTTGGTGGGAGGGTTCACCGTTCGAAGAGGGGCTTTGTCTAGTGGGTACGACTTGGACTTGGCGGAGACGCCAAACTGAATTATGCATGACGTCGAGCTGAAGATGCTGTACGTGTGAGAGAGGAACCTGAGTGTCTCTTTCTCTTTCGAACGAGATCTAGAGGTGGAGTAGGTTCGTGAGGTTCCCTAACCCGGTACGTTATTCATTTCTTTTCGAATTCAAAGCTTTTGAGAGACCTTCCTCAGCTATCACTTGCAAAATATTGGTGTATTATTCAACACATGTACATGCAAAAGCCAGAAGACCAGATCTTGGTATTAATATTTGTGTATGGGTTCGGCGGTGTTAGAGTTAAGTATTAGTTAGATTCCGCGTAAGATTCGGTTCCGAATGGTCAAAGTGAGGCGTCCGAGGCGTTCAACGCTTCACGCAAATTTAAGTTTCGCGCCACGGTGCTTGGTGAGTTCCGGTGCCAAATTCAAAGAGGGTCTCCTTGTCGGCGTTTGCGAATTTGAAGCGCGGAGGTGGCGTCGGAGGTGAGCTTGGTACCGCTGGGATCGCTCATATTCAGAGAAGGTAGATGCACGTTTGTAATTTGCATTCGCTTCGGGAATCGGGTCTCTTGGTCAAATTTTGCATAGTAGGAGGTATTTATTGTACATCACTTTCCCGTTATTTCGCTTTTCCTGTCGCTGAATCCAGGGCTGTAGGGTGCATAGAGAGGCGGGCGTCCAGGTTTAAATTGTTGAGCAGGCCGAATTCGAGATTCGAGTTGACAGTCTCCAGACTCCAGAGTTCGGCAAAGAATGTGTTTTCCGACGAGTTGGCACACTCCGAGCCGTCTCGGATATTCCTGACATGTGCTTGGTGTCGAGATGAGAAATAGCAGTGGAGGTGGAGGTGGCGGCGCTGCACGAGGAGCTGCATTTTGGGGGCATGATGTCTAGACGAGAGTGAGCGAGTGGGTGCGTGGAGAGGTTGTCGCGGGAGTGAAGGGCTGGGTGAGATTAAATAAGTGGAGATCGACTGCACGAGACCGGATATGTAGTATGATAATCGGAATCCCGCGTTCTTCCTATTTCTGCAGAAAAGGACGAGTCAGGGTGTTGGATCTCCACTTGAAGAGCGATAGGTCTCTTGGGAACCGAGTAAAAGACTCTGACTTTTTATTGTATCACGACCAGAGATGTAGATCCGTGTGATTTGGAAGACAAAACCTTGAAACACCTCGAGAATCGAGATGGATCCATTTCGTTTTCTTTGTGATTCAAAAGGTCTGTATGGAATTTGCATGTTGAGTTAGTACTCGATTCGGATGTGAATGAGGGTCAGCGCGAAGGATCACTCGGAGCTAGGGTGATACATTTTCTTCACCCCGAGTTTTCAGTGATACATTGCCGAAGGGGTGATTTATGTAGGAGAGAGGCAGACAATCAGTGAACGCCGTTTGGGGGGATATGGTAGGATACGGCGGCGTACGCATTCAAAATACTCCTTCGGCGTAACCGGTGGAAACCAGCGCTCTCTGACGGGACGCTCAGAATCGCAAGTTTGTCGCATTCGCGGCTCCTTCGATCGTCACTGTTTCTCCTTCCCCCCCGGCTATTCCACTTTTCTGCGCCGCTTATCACATCCTCATATTAGGAAATCCGACTAGCTAATCTGATACGAGGTGACGGTCCAGGTCGAGCACGCACAGACAACGTCATTCTCGAGCAATCCGCACCTCACTCTTTCGAGCCAGACATCGGAGTCCTTGGAAGGATTATCGTTCACTGTGACCCTCGATGCGAACCTGCGCAGTCAGGCTTTAACTCCTACACGGGAGTGGCGTCTACCTACGGACTCCCGCAAAACTCACCAAGGCCAGTGGCGCTAAGTTGCTTGCGATGCCGCAGGACACCCGCGATGCCTCGAACGCGAGAGTGCGGAGGAGATCGCGTTGTGGCGTCAAGGAAGGGAGGGAATGGTGTAATCAAGGTATAATAAGCTATTAGCGAGGTTTGTATTGAGAGGGGGATCGACGGGCGCCGAAGATCCTTTAGGACTTCGCTTATCGATCCCCGACGGTGCGTGGAAGCTGTCAAGCATCATATGTGCCTTTTGTTATTCATTTTTGGAGGAAGGAGCCTTCAAGCAGGCGATCGACGGCGGAGCGACATGTGTTCATCGGATCCATGACTACAGCACCTTGAATTCAATTGAATACAGTATCTTGACGGATGACCGAGGTGGCTTACTTATCGATTTCTTAGGGAGGCGGCAGAGAGACAGGGCGTATGCGGCACGCATGAGCCACATGAAGGAGAGAGGTAAAATGGGTTCCTCGGGCTTGGCGAGCGTTAAAGCTGTTGTGGGCGTCTATGCTTGTAGTTATTCCTTGCGGTTACTACGCAGGGTCTTTGACCGGCTGCCCGTGCTCTGCGGATTTCGGAACTCGCGTGAATTCTCTCAGGGTACTTGTCGGCTGCTTGTACGGTTGTCCTACATTTGAAGCTGAAGGGTTTCATGTAGGGACAAAGGGAGAGTCAGGGAGAGAACAAGATAGGCGCCCCCACTGTGGGTCGTCCGAGATGTGGGCGTCTATTGTGGGTATAGGGACAAAGAATGCCGATTTGTACGGACCACGATGCTGATCGTGCTGACTAGCGCAAGGATGTAGTGGAAGTTGGAGGAACAACTTATACTCGAATTCATAGGTACAAACGGCGATCCAGGGCTGTAAAGCGCTTCAGCACGGACTCCGCGGACGAAGAGATGCACTCGTGCATGCAGGCGCGACTGGGAGCTTCTTTCGAAGTTCCTCGTACAATAGAATCTCGAATTGTGTACGCTTCGAGGAGCGCTCCCGCTCGAGAAACATACAAGCATCAAGGCCTGGTCGGAGACCAACAAGCCCTCGGCCTCGAGGCGTTTCGTTGTGACTGGTGCGCAGAAGCACGGCTCCGCACGAGGACCGGTTTCCACTGCCACTGAAGGGGGCAAGGGGCGCTCAAACGAAATTCTTGCCTGAGGCTCTTCCATCCATGCTCCAGTGTTCTCGGTTAGACTCTAACCGAAACGAAATGAGATATAGAGCAACTCAGCAAATGACATGAGGGGTTGGCGTTGTGCGGATCGCCACTGTCATCCTGCGGTAATATAATCAAGTCTATTTGACGGCTTCGTCGTCGACGTAACTGATCTGCATACTTGCTCTCCTATGATTTTCCGACTTCTGGCGGCGATCGATCGTCAGGAAGGGTCTTGGGGGTGTACCAAGCGAGCGTGGGGTAGCTCGCACACTTGGCGATGCTCGGGTGCGGTGATGATGCCTTGGTCGGATTTTGAAGCTGTGCGGCTGCGGGAGGGGCTTGAATCGCCGCTGCCGTATGCGGCCTTTTCCTTGGGTTGCACAAGAGAAGGTACTGTGCAGGTGATAGGTCGCCGACATAACGTTGGTGGAAACCCAATGGAACCCGTATTCGCCGATGAGCTTGTGGTCTACGGTTATACAAAGCCTCGTAAGGCATACAAATCCCACAGGCACGTACACCAGGTCGCCTACTTGTGTGCATTATTGGTACGATATCCCATAGATTTGTAGATCCAGATCATTTTATCAGAAGCGCAGAATTTACGAGGTTGTCGGGATATATCACTCTCCGCACAGTCCCCTTTTGAAGTTACACATTGGATCCAAGTCACTTGGACATTGCACTTTGGCGAAGTGAGATGAGAAAGGAAGTGAGTCGGCAAGCAACGAGCAATTACTTCATCGCACACGCTCATCCCTGGTAGCCGTGATACGCGTGAGCTTGGAACTCGCATATGAAATCTGATTCACCGAGACGCCCACTGCACAGCTAGATACTAGCCATCCATGATATGAACGAATCGCGACAAGCTTCTAAACGATGGCGAAGCTCTCAGGCGTACCACAACCCTGACATACGAGCCGTCTGCTACGGGATATCCAAGCTGAAGAAGTGTTTGAGGAGCCTTCGTCCCTTCCTCTCGCAGATCGCCAACCTGCGAATAGCTGCCCCTGATGCTGATCTTCACTCCTTTTTGATGCGAATCAAGTTCCTGAAGGAGACTTGGCCGTGGACCTCACCGCTGAGGGACTTGAGTCCAAACCCGATGTTTTCGTGCTTTTCTTCAAGTTTCGCAGGTCTGGAAAGCTGTGAGACGAGACGTGTGTCTCTGATAGGGTGTCTTGGGTGGAAGAACGGAGCTCTGATAATGATTGACGCTGCCAGAACCCGCGTGTAGTGGGGGATTGGCGCTTGATCGTCGACGTCTCTGGGAATGAGCTTCGTGATAACGATCACCTTGAGTCACCACAGCACCTTGACTTTGAAGGTAGTCGTTCCAACACGCTCTGCACCGACAAGCTCCTTCCACTCTCCTTCCTAAGATAGTGTTATGCTTGGGTTAGAAGGAGCTTGGTAGCCTGGGCAAAGAATGTATTCGGATGATTGTCGATACTCAGACACCCCGGTCCGATATTTCTCCCTCAAGGAATGGTGAGCGCCCAGAGAGGAGAAATCGCGGTCGATTCGGGATACGATGTGCATCGCCTTGCAATTCTCAGCGATGCATCCTGCATTCGCTCCTCTGGAATCGAAGTCCTGGGGTTGTCTGGGCACCCTTCAACAGACTTCTTCCCGATGTGCTTTGCTGCAGATCCTCGGGAAGGCCTATAGCTTTCTGTTCTTCCGCAGATTACACTCGGCACCGCCAACGCTTGAACATATAGATCGGCGGGCAGAGGGAAGCGAGATAATATAAGGATATTCGTGAGTCAACGCAGAACACGCGCTGGCCACCCGATGTGACCATGATCTTTCCGACTCGGACCTCTCCCGACGTCTAATCGACGAAAGGGTCTGGTTATAATCTGCGACAAATATCCCACTTCCTATCGCCAAGGTTCTTTCCGCAAACCTCTCTGTCTATTGCCATGCTTCCCAGGACAATGAGTTTCCAGAGCGATTCAGCGGTGGTAGGAACTGGGGTAGCCTACCGATGGAATGTGATAGAAGAACACAGAAGGCCCTATCGACAATCCTAGAATTCGAACCAACGAAGTGCGGTATATGTTTAGCGTGCCGACTTCCGAGCTCCACTCCTTCTTTATTGCGCAGCCAGTAGAAGGCCTTCGATGCGTTGTGGGGGGCTCACTGTCGAAGTCACAAAGGGTTTGCTAGGGCCAAAAGAAGGGAAATTGCGAGTGAAGACTTTGCCTATCCTTTCGAGATATCTTTGTGGACAACGACTAAGCATTGCTGACTGTCCGGCCAAAATTCACCGCGCCGCACACCACCTCGTTCAGCGTCGCTCCCGGATGGCTGTCATTGGCGATCGATTCGGCATCCATATGAATTGGAAGTGATGTTATCGCAAGTCAATATATAGACGCCCAGCACTCGGAAGGGCACATGAGCAGAGTATCCTGTTTCAGTACTGAATCGCGCATCCCTCTATGTCAAGGAAGCCTAGAGTCACCCCAAAGCGTATACATATTCTGCGCAAGTCCACACTGCACGCGATTCGCACTCAATTGAAGATGAGATGGATCCCCTGAATTTTTTCATCGGCTTACCGATTCNTTAACCCCAAAATAGTTCATTGCCCTTTTCCTTCTCGGGTGCCACGGGGACGGATTGACACCCGATCTACCTCCTCATAGTCTTCCTTCCATATTCATCGCAAGCTAGACAAATCATTTGCATGTCACAATCAAGGGGTTAGTCAGGATCAGGGCGATCCTCAGGGCATAGCGCCCGTCCTTGGTCAAGCTCCGAGCAACCCTTGTCAGGCTAAGCATTGTGCCATGCCACATTGAGATCGCCCACTCATATTAAGGGAAACCCTATTCCTTTAAAGCGTTCAAAACGTGTTGCATTGTGTGCTGGCACCGATTGAAGTTAATCGCGTGTTCTTATCACCTGCCAGGCATACGGGAAGGGCTTCATTGAAAGGGAAGACACGAGGTGGCACGGATGCGGAAATGTGAAAGAGCCTTTGGGGCTGCTGTGGGCAAGCATTAGCCCCCGCTGACGCACTTGTGGCGGCACCTCTCTCAGCACGGTCAAGAGAACAGAACTTGTACGCCTTTATCTTACACCAAAGGGGCCATTCGAAGACTTCGATTGGGCACAAATGCACGGGTCTTCCTCTTGATGGCACGCCCTGGGTGTCTCGGCGGCATGGGCGTGGCTTTCCGATCGACTACGCCCGCAGTTATCGCAATTTGTTGCGCAAAACCATGTGTTCTCCGCAACATACCCGCCCTTCTCCATCCTAGCGTACGCATGAAGAGCGGTTACACCGCCGAATTGGAGTCTCCGTTGAACCTGCATTGGGCGCTTAACGTCTTATCAGCCATCGTCAGGATTTGGGAATGCGAGGACCAAACCTTGGCGAGCATTTCGTCCGGAACACAAACCCTATTCGGACTTCAATTCCACCAGGTTCTCGGAAGCAGGGCACTGCCTCCCAAAGTGGTTAGCTTCATGGGATCTGCATGCCGGGAATAACAGCCTAACTTGTTCATTTACCGTGTATATCAGATGGAGTCTGGATTGCCGGACGTGCCCTGTTCGTTTTGGGACATCGGTGCTAATGAGAGCAACTTAGTGTGCATGGACGGTGTCGCCGAGGTAAAGCGTATAGTGGACGGAGGCATGGGCGATCGACGGACTCTGGTCTGGAAAGGGAAGGTGGTAGTGGTGGTAGGATGGTTTCGATGAGTTTCCAGGCCCACCCCGGGCGTCGGCCATGTGTCTTGAGTGACAGGCATTGGATGAATGGGGAACACGGGGTGGAAACCTCAGCGCACCAGATCTCCGGTAGCCCTCATAATGCCAGTCTTGGTAATGAGCTCTCGAACGAAGAGGGGAATCGTACTGCTTCGTTCTAACTCAGGATGAGCACCACCATCCAGAGTGAGTTCCAGGCGCGGCACCGATAAGATGCTGCAAGAACGGATACATTCGCAGGCTATGCACAGCTCTGTGGCTGAGAGGAGATAGGCTAAGAATTAGAGTAAGGATCTACTCAGCTGATTGTGGGCGATTATCTTCAATGGAGTCGGCCAGGATCCACCATCGATAGCGAGCTTATTACAGAATTGGGTTTAGAAGGTCTAGTTCGTGTGATATTCAAGGCGTAGACTTCGACCTCTAGACCTCTTTACTGAAAGAGAATGAGGGATGGCTGCATGGTAGAAGGGATAAGCATTGGCCGGCAATGGAACTTCCGGGTACCGCGGAATGCACCTTCCAAGTCGATAGCTACCCCCATGACCCGTGGAGACGGCCACATTCGCTGCTTCTGCGGATAGCACACCGAAGTCCGCCGAATGGTTCCAGCTCGCGGGGGGCGCTCTCTTGAAGGCACACGAGCGTTGATGGGTATGGCCCCTGTTTTGTTGCAGGCCTGGCTCTGATGTCGCAGGAAAGAAAGCATCATATCTGAAACTGCGACCGGCCATCGCGCTTCTCATTGCTCATCGAGCTCCTGGGACCATGACTTGTAGCTGCGCCTGTCCGTGGTGGTGCGGTGGGGAATGAAGGTAAGGGCTAACTTCAAGATCGAATTTCAAGTTCGCGCTCGAGCAAGTGACCAGGACCTAGTGACCACTGGCAGTAACCTCCCCATATTTCGGGCGGAGGCCTAAATCATAGTAAATGCCGCAAGAAGCCGAATCAGCCAACCAGCTCGCATTCTTGACCGGTTCCACCACGTTTTATCAACGAATCCGGCCGTAAGACAGCAAGCAGTCTCTGGGGCGAGCGTAAGCCTAACAGGATGAGTTGAGTTGCGTCTCTCAAACCTTCCGATTCGTGCCCACGCTCACGGCTACAGCAATCTTCAGCAGATCCATACCGTCCGTCGATTTTGGAACCCATGGGCCCCGACAAAAAAATGACTGAAGACAACAGACGGGATCTGCGTCGTGCCAAACACGTACCTGAAGCACCGCGCTATAGTTATGTAGGTTCCTCGCCGATCTTCGCCTGACCACACCCAACCTGTTGAATCCTTCGATTGGGCGTTGAGAACGTGAACACGGAGTATCCGACTCAAGCGGAAACACGACAAACTTGGTCGTCAATTGATGCTGCTCTGCTGGTTGACACTCTTGCTGCGGAACTCTCGTGACGTCCTTCTTTGACTCACGCAACCTTGCTTACTAGGCGGAGAACCCTAGTCGAGTCAGATCTTGCGCTGCCGAACGCCCACGTCTCCCTATTCAACGCTCGGCAAGAAGGGGTTTATCTCAGCTAGTGGGCGTGTTCGGCGCATCTTTGGTCGGATGGACCGGAATTCTTTGCGAAAGAACTTTCCGTTCGTGTTTTACCCTTGATTTTTGTAAGACTTTTGTCGCCGTCATCAGCAAGACAAACGTCGGGACGCACTAACAGTTTGCTGGGTGCGGTATAAAGTGGATCCGCTTTGGATCCTACACCGATCGTGGTAATCCCCAATCGTTATCTCTATGACTTCTACGCAGCTTGTTTGGCTTATCACGGGCACTTCGTCAGTCATCTCCCTCCTCACTGCTCATGGTATCCTATACTCACCCTATTCCCAACTATCTAGGGCTGGCATCGGCAAGGAGCTGGCACTCGAGGCTCTAACACGAGGCGACAAGGTCATTGCGACTGCTCGTGGACGCTCCGTCGCCAAGTTAGACGAGCTTCGGTCTAAGGGTGCTGCCACACTTGAGCTTGATGTAGCCGCGCCTCTGGACACGATTCATGCATCTGCGAAGGAGGCTCTTGCTATCTATGGGCGCGTGGACGTGCTTGTGAACAATGCAGGCTAGTGTCTATGCCTGGACTGGTGGCTGCGATATTGTGAATGTGCTCATCACTGTCGCCAGGGTACATCCAGGTGGGGACCATCGAAGAGACAACCCCGGAGGAGACGCTGGACCAGTACAAGTGAGTGTCTCAATACGTATTATTTTTGAGCAAGGTACTGAATGAAGACAGCACTAACCTGTTCGGAGCGCTAAACGTCACTAGAGCCTTTCTACCATACATGCGAGAGAGAAAAACCGGATGTGTAATCTGGATAGGTTCCATCGGCGGATGGGTGTACGTATCTTTCCTTGCTCCTGAGACGAGATGTGCTAATCAGCTGACAGTGGGGGTGGTTACGGAGGACTGTATTCCTCCACGAAATGGGCCATGAAAGGTACCTTCCACGTTACACTGGCGCCACCTTTGCTGAACATATCTTTGCAGGCATCTCGCGAAGCTTACACCAAGAGATATCTCCTCTGGGACTTCGCAGTATCTGCGTCGACTTTGGGTACTTCCGAACGACAGTCCTGTCAGATGGACAACGGGCACCCCCTATTGCAAGGGTCAGCGCCTACCAACCGCTCATCGACAGTGTCGAGCGACACATGAAGCGTACGCCATTCACCTCCTCTCATCCTATGTGTAAGACTTTGACGCATGCGTTGGTGCGCAGGCGCCGACGGAAAACAACCTGGAGACCCTAAGAAGGGCGTGCAGGTTATCGTTGATCTCCTGCACAAGGAAGGGAAGTTTGCTGGCAAAGCCGACTCTGAGCTACCTACCAGCCTTGCACTCGGATCGGACGCCTACAAGATCATCAAAGGTAGTTTAGACGAGGATGCCGCGAACCTCGAGCAGTGGAAAGAAGTTACGGAGAGCACGGATTTCCATGAGTGACGATGGAGTCCATCACGACCATCGGTACTATCGCCAACCCGCGTGGATGTACGTCAAGTAACCGGATGAGAGCGATATAGGAATCGCACATTTCGATTAAGCAAACGCGTTTGTAGAGCCAGAGGCACTCGGATATGGAGGATGGGAAGCCTGAACCGGAGTATGTGGCATACTGTTGGATCGAGAGGCTATCAATAGAACGGCAAATGAGATGAAGTGCAACGGGAAGATCGTACTAAAATCGCGCTTGCGTGCAAGGGAAGGGAGAACATGAGACCGGAATTAACAAAGTGCGGGTTTTGCATCAGCCAGAGTTGGCGTCATGACGCAGGACAGCGTACTGACAAGGTTCAACCAAAGAACAAGAGCGACAACGTACAGACGTCAAGATATAAGGAGCCGCTTCCCGCGAGAGAAGAGACGAAGTCAGAGAGCGTACCGGTGCATCGAGTCGCAAACTTTTGATATCCGACTTCTTCCTTTGAATTTGCGCTTTGCCTATGATTAACGTTTCGGCGTCAGCATTCGAATCTGTGCGATAGTCAAAGCTTGTCAAAGCGGCACTTCCAGCGCTGCGAGACCCACGGCACCCGCACTACGGACAGATCTTACCAAAGACATGGTTCATTAAAGTGTCAGGGAATGGTTTACAAGACGTGGGTATCAGAAAAGCGTCCGTTCACTTCGCGTTACATGAGAGAGCACCGATCCCCTTCTATACGGACATTGTCACCAAATTGCACCAAGGAGTGACACAAGAAGACGCTTACCATGCTTCTGGGCGTTCGAAGACAGCAGATGATCGACAAAGGCGGCAAAATTCTCATACACCTCATCGGGAGGAACAATCCCCGGCCTTACTTCATCCCCAGCTCGGTACTTTCCCGTCTTGACTAATGAGGCATCAACCTCCGTAGACGCGAAGGATTCCAGGAAACTCACCCAAGACTCTCCACAGCCCGAGCTCAACCGCGCCGTCTCCCAGGTCCGCTTCTACATCGTCACCAATCGCAGCGATCTTCCCTTCCTCCTGCGCATGTTCGGAGGCAGAGGAATTATTTATGAAAAGCTCGAAAAACGTCTTCGTGGGTTTGCCTACCACGTGGGATTGGCACCCCGTCGCATCCTCAAGCGCAGTGACGAACGGACCGGGACCAAGGGACAGGCCAGGAGGATCGTCCCGTTCGATAGACTTCGCTTTGTGGGTCGCGATCAGCGGTACACTGCGTCCCGAGCGATCTTCCTCTCCTTGTAGGATCCGGAAAGCGGTGTTCAGGTGAGCGTAGTCGAATAGACTTGAGGCTAGACCGACGATGACAGCATCGTATGGGGTAGAAGTGGACTCTTTCTCCTGAGCTTGCGGGAAGACCTCTTGACGGACAGAATCTGAGAGGAGCATGCATGGTTTTACGGGGCTGGGGCGTCAGATTCCAGGAGCACATGGTAAGAGGGCTTGGCTACTCACCTTTTGAACCCTCTATCCTTCACAAACAGCGCTACACTCCCAATGCTCGTCCACACCTCCCTCCGCCAATCCTTCGCGCTCTCCAAGGTGGGTTCGAAGCCTATTCCATTCAATTTCGACACCAAGGCCTTCATTGAGCCTTTACTCGCGCTGGTGCCTCATCTATACAGTATCTCTGCTGTCCTGGGTCACTTTATCGCCTTGAACGCCTTCGGGGTTGGTGCCGATCCAACGTGCAGGTCGCCAGAGATGTCCATGGGCAGAGTCATGATGAAGGGTCGTTGAGCCATCCTCAACAAGGCTTCAACAAGTCATGAATAGAGAAGAGATAATAGAGATAATAAAGTCTCGTTGCCTCCGCATGTTCGAGGACGCCATTGGGCCTTGGCCGTTCAAACGTTCAGTCGGCAAGGAGGGGGTGCCCTTGCCTTCAGTTTGGCATCATCGTGAAGTACAAACAGGCATTTGAGCGGAGACCAAAGTCGCCGAAACCCGAAACTTGCCGCTCTTTCATCCTCTGTACTGACCATCGTGTTACTTGAAGGTCGCTTTGCACAAGGCAGCCTAGGCGACGAGTTAGTCTGTTCTATGAGTATGTTGCACTTCTCTGTAACGATGCGATGACTTAGGACCCGTTTCCGCACTAAACTTTCCCCAGAGTGGCCATTCGAGTTCGATTCGAAGACTTCTTGCTCTCCGAGTCGTGGACGATGCTCAGACTGACTGCAGTAAAAGTGCCCAATCCAGAAGTTCCAGAAGGACGAGCACCACTTTCTTCCTAGCATATGGAAGACGATTTTGGATTGGAACCGCCGTACTGGCAATCCGACGCAGCTCGGACCTACGACCTCTTCAGCGACATGAACCAGCTCCATTGACACTCATACTCTCTCCAGATATAGTCTTTTCCTTTTTATACACAGCTATCGTCGACCTAACCGGCACCCCCTTCTGACCTTGGCTTAATGCCCTTGAAACTCGACTGACCGTCTACACTTGGCTCTCCCCGAACCAGCGCAGATGCGTCCTTCCCGCCCTCGCGTAAACTGTACGCCCGCCAGTGAGGCATTTCCGAAGAGAGAGAATCATCTTGTTCAAGAGTCTCGTGCCTTCTGATTTCCGCTTCTCCCTTCTCCTAACCGAGAAAGCGTCACCCGCCGGTACGTTAATGGCGATTTCACCTGCGGGATCTTCGTTCGGGCAACATGGTCGCTCCCTTTTATCATTGACCTCAACTGTCCGAACCACTCATGTCGCCTCACTTCCTGACTCACACAACATTGAGGAAACCAACCTATCGCCACGCGTCATGCTATGCCGAAGGGACGCGTGTCCTATCTCAGAACTCGGCGACAGGGTTTACCTCAGCTTGTCGGCATTTTTCTGGATTTTTGCTACGAAGTCTCTGGTTCCAGCATAAAGACCCGCAGATCGTCCCCAAATTCTGTCTCTCGATAGTCAGCAAGACAGTCTCGGCACACCCGAGCCGCCTCTTGGCGTCCCTATAAAGGTGTGAGCTCGTCCAACGGTTTCCAGACATCGCAGACCTTCATTCGCCCTATGTCTTCAACACAGCTTGTTTGGCTCATCACTGGAACCACGTCAGTCATCTCACATCCTTGCTGTCTCTACAAAACGTTCTGACACCGTTTTCATTACCTAGCGCCGGCATTGGCAAGGAGCTCGCTCTTGCAGCTCTAGCTAGAGGCGACAAAGTCATCGCGACTGGTCGAGCCCGCTCCCTCACCAAACTAGAAGAGCTTCAATCGAAGGGAGCGGCTACCCTCGAACTGGACGTGACTTCGCCTCTGGCCACGCTTCACGAGGCGGCCAAGAAAGCTATCGCTATATACGGACATGTCGACGTTCTNGTGAATAACGCTGGTGNGNCTTTACTATGNGGAATCCCTNACCATCACGTCCAAGNGTNCTCACTNNNNGGTCCACAGGCTANATCCAAGTCGGGACNATNGAAGAATCGACNCCAGAAGAAACNCTGGANCAATATAAGTAGGTCGCCTCCCTTCGTTATCATGTNNNTGTNNAGANGNCTNANCGNTTGCAGCACTAACCTNTTCGGCGCACTCAACGTGACNCGTGCCTTCCTCCCATACATGCGNGAGAGGAAGACTGGATCNGTAGTGTGGATGGGCTCNATCGGAGGATGGATGTAAGTTCTAAATTCCAANATGATCGANGCAATCTGATCAGTCTCCAGTGGGGGTCCCTACGGTGGCCTGTATGCCTCTACGAAATGGGCTATGCGAGGTANGAANATCCTACCATCGATTGAANNGCTTCNNTTTGCTGACTTTNTTCCATCAGGNATCTCNCGNAGTCTGCACCAAGAGATNTCGCCTTTCNNCCTTCGCAGCATNTGCGTTGACTTTGGGTATTTCCGCACATCGTTCTTNCANGACACCCAACGTGCACCCCCCATTGCTAGAATNAGCGATTATCAGCCCCTTGTNGATGANGCCGAGCGTCAGTTGAANNGTGAGTTNNGCCNNTGCATTNNCATTNTTTCTTCGTGCCGCTAACGGNGCNCNTCTCGTAGTNTANAATGGAAANCAACCNGGAAANCCNAAGAAAGGTGTCNNNGTCATCGTNGANCTCATACATAAGGAAGGCAAGTTCGCTGGGAAGGANGAGCTNCCNACCAGCCTCGCACTTGGGTCGGANGCGTATAAGATNATCAAGGANAGCTTNGACGCAGACGNNGCAAANCTTGAGCAATGGAGGGAGGTTACGGAGAGCACCGATTTNGACGAGTAGATTCAGATGATGGATTTCCAAAGATATTTGTACNATCCGAATCGTGTACTGGTCCGTAGAAAACCATAACATGTGTTNCTGTCAACGAGGGCAGGGCAGCCAGCTATCGTACAGAACGTCCCCAGTCCACTCCTCCAAGAAGACCCTCACACCCTTTGGAGCCAAACCTGGAAGAAAAGCTGCTTCTTCAAGAGAGGCCCTGGCCAAATCTTGGGGCTTGTCGATGCTCCAAAAAGCCGATTCGCAGGGTGATTGCCAACTCCTTCAACTTTCCTAGACTGCCCCCGTCGCTCCTCTCAGCCAGCAATGCGCTTAACGCATTCCAACCGGGACACGCGACGACGACTCCAACGTCCGAACATCTCTGTTCGTAAATCCGGATCGAAAGGTATTCAAGGTGCGATGTATCCAGCTGACGGAGGACGGTTGGAAGTGTCGATACAAAGTGCGATGCTCGTAAGCGACTATCGCTTGTTAGAGTGAGCCTCTTCAAGCTTTTGACACTGGAAATGGATTGCAGCCAGTGGTCCTGGGGTTCACCTGCGAACGGGGGTCAGTCAGTCAACTTTCCCTCGACCTGCAACGTACCCAGGCAAGCGTCGTGCGAGTCGCCTACCGAGACGCTGAGATTTTCGATGTCTGCAATCTCAGCCACTAGGGAAAGGAATTTGTCGAATGCTCCGCTCGACATCGCCCTCCAGCCGACCGCTCCCGTTATAGAGTATAGACGGGAGAAGAAATCTCTCCCATGATGAACGATGTCATCTAGAGGGAACTGCGCGAGATCGACGTTGGAAATATCCAGATTGAGAGAGGTGCGGTGAGTATCCTGCATAGGATCGATAGACGTCGAAGGAAGGGGGGAAGTCGAAACGTGGATCGCTGTCTCGTAGTGAGATGCCTGTCAGAGAAGGGTGGGATGCGAAGAGGGATACGGGTACGTCTTTAAGCCTCGTCAAAGTGAGCGAGTCGAGGGTTGGCGTTGCGCAGAGACTTCTGACGCATGTCCTGAATCGCTCGGACAACGAATCCCATTCCAACGTCTGAGCGCACCAGCTTGGCANCGAACCGATCAACGTCAGGGACTTGAGGGTGGGGAACGAACCTAGTTCCAACANGGAGCACACGGCATNGTCGCATCGGCATGAGTACATCGTCAGTGTTAGATGTTTCACATGAGATCCAAGGNAGGGATTTGAGGCGAGGAGGGGTGCCTTCCCCATGCAGGGCGGGTTCAAGTTGCGCGGATGGTTCGACAGGAATGTCCTCTGGAAGACGTATGGCTGGAACGCCTCAGCGAAGAGCCGATTGACGAGGCTACAGCGCTGAACGTTGTCGTGGGCTGCAGATTTCGTGTGTCGGCGAGGNCTTCGATACCCGTCGTGGGCAACGATATAAGCGATCTGGCGAAGGATGTCGAGTGGGAGCTNTGGATGGCTCGTCGTTGGGCTGGCGTTCATGTCGACGTGGAGGTTAGAGCCAAGCTCTGGCCACTGGCAGTTGCAAGCGGAATGAAAAGGGCAGGAATGGTGGCGCTTTTACTCTCCGCTGTCGCCGGTTCCTCCGAGTCGCAACGCCAGGAGGTCCGAAGACCTTGAAGTGAGCGATTAACTTGCTGACGGCGAAGAGAAGCAGTAGTCCGGACTGCCCGAGTAAGGTTACCACTCAGGCGCTGGTTTCGGCCATCTCTCTCTAGCTATATAGTCGATACACGGTCGAGTCGGCAGGCAGTACCTCCTGGACGAACTCTTGACTGTCAGTCTTGGCATCGTCGAGCTTAGATGTCAAGATCGACGTAAGCATACCAGGTGACCACTGGACCACTTTGTATGTTCTGGCCACCCTGGTTCAACTCCAGCACGGCTGGTCATGAGGTGACGAGCAAATTGGCCGTGCTCGACTGCTCCCTAAAGAATGGACAAGGCTTGGAGGGTGGTCGATTCCGGCGCCCGGCGTCCATCGATGACTTCAAGAGCTTGATAGAGCTTGATGCACGTTTCCGGATGATAATCGTGAGTTGATAACGTTCTATAGATTCTGGATAGATACTCACCTGGGGCGATAAGTGCTTCCTGTAGAGCTTCGACTGGTTGACCGAAGTCGCATCAGGTCCGAAATGAACGAATTTGTCTATAACAGCTGATCAGTGCTCCACGCTCTGCGGTTGGAACTTGGAGGTGCGATGAGCGCTCACAACGGTCTTCTCGTGTCGGGTGCTCACAACATGGACGTTGGAGGTAGAGGTTGAGCGGATGACAAACAGGATAGGTGCCCGCTGGCGTGCCTGGCCTATTTGAACTCCGCCACCTCTCTTCTTACCACCATGACAAACATGATCCCGCTGCGAATGAACTCATTATGAGGTGCCCTCGCGAATTCCCTTCATTACAAAATTCAAGCGCCCTAGGTCTGATTCATTGGGGATGCTCATAGGAAGACATGCTTAGCACCCCTTGTCTTCTCCAGGACAATGAAGGCATATTTAATTCAAAAACTGAACTCACCAACTGCGGATTTTCTACATACTCGGTCAAAGATATCCAGGCTTCATAAGGCACCATCGTCTCATTCTCTCCTATGTATTCACCAACAAGGTCCCGACATTCGATTTCCACCTAAGCTCGGCTGCAAGGATGCGCCGATACGATCTCCCTGTCACTCGTTCCTCAAGCTGAGTCATCTCGCCTGCCTTTCGAATGGCAGTCGGACTTCTATTACCTTGGTCTGGGGTACTCTTTGAGCCTCTTGTCGCATGGCTACCGGCTACCTGCCAGATGGCCCTATTCTTGGGTCTCGTGGGCAGGACATGTCAGTCTACTTAAACCAGAAGAAACTTGGCGATGACACCCCATCTTCTTTCCAACATGCCAGCCCTAGAGCTTACTGTGAACGTTCCAGTGCGTCCCCGTTCCTTCCTCTCTCCGGTTATTATGCTCACGTCGACTTCCCACCTCATAGATTCCCGACGAGCAGGCTTTCGTAGCCGAATTCTCCAAAGCAGCCTCCAGGATCTTGTCCAAGCCCGAACAGCATTTCCTCATCAACGTCAAGCATAACCCCAACCTCTGCTTTGCTGGCACACTGGACCCAGCATTCCTGCTCACCGTCGTATGTCGTACAGAATACCTATTTCTTTCTTACCTGACGAATTCCCATGCTTTGCCGCAGGACATCCTCGACACCAGTAACCCCGAGAGCAACGCGCAATCCAGCAAGGAGTTCTTCGCTTTATTGAAGTCGAAGTTCAACATCGAGGATACCAGAGGGTACATCATATACAACGATCCTGGTAGATCGAATTGGGGGTGAGTTCGCTTCGTTATGGCGTTCGTGTGTAGCCTATTGATATGAGCTTATCCATTGTGAAGGTGGCGAAGTACCACTGTTGCAAAGCTCATCGAAGGATAGAATTCGGCGCTGCTGCCGCGCTTGCAAGCCGGACCGGTTTACGGTGTTGAGGTGTTCGGAGGACTGCCCGTTGACACGGTTCAATCGCATACTGTGACAAAATAAATGCAGGCCTGGCTGGGGTATGATTGTCAGACCCCATTCGCGTGATCGATAACCAGCTCCCGGATTGGACATCTTTTCTTGCTTCAATCACTCTGAATCTTAGATGACCGCTTCAAACCGGTCATCTGTTGGTTCACTCTCTTGGAGTGAGTTGCTATGGACCACTCTTGCGTCCTGCAGCTGGAAGATGATCGCCGCGGAGCACTTACCTCGCCCTCGAAAAGAGGTGTACATTGGGCCATACTCATGGCCTGATGACTAACTCAAGCGATCCATTCCACATTATGCTCTACTCCCTCTTTTTAGATTTGCTTTTGCGTCGCAGAAGTGTGCTATAACGCACAGCAGCCATCATTGGCGTGGAGGTCATGCGCGGCCCCGGCCGAGTATATCGATGATTATTCGACTCCATACTTGGCGAAGTATCGACCCATAAAGGCTCGCTTGGGGTGGTATATAAGGCCCCTTGGAGGCCCTCAGGGAGTCTCAAGTGCTCAGCTCTAAGCTAAACGCACTGACACTGACCAGCCATACCCCTCGTCAGCTGAATCAGGCACCACGATGCACTTCAAGTTCTCGTCCATCATCGCTCTCGCCGCCCACACAGCCGCTCTTACTCTAGCGTCCCCCGTGGAGACAACCGACATCGCTACATGCACATACCAAGCCACCGCCGACGGATACCCCTTCCTAATCTACCCGAGGCAGCTGGAAGACGACTGGGATGAGTGTGAGTCACTTCTACTGTGACCTACGGGCAAAATGGATACGGCAAATCTAACTAACGCCTCCCTCAAGTCGTGGACTCTACCTATGCCGCACATACTAATCAGCCTAAAGGGCCTCCTTATGTGATTGTGGGTTATCCTTTCCATGTGGTCACACGTCCGTCGGTAACGAGGGATGTGTACCTTCATCTTACGTAGATCGCCGGCTACCACTTGACCAAAGTCAATGGGCCCGGCAAAGCAGATGTGTACACCATTGTGCAGAAATTGGGGAAGGATGGTGTGCGGAAGGATAACTTGATCAAGGATATCGAGGAATTACTCAAAGGAGCGATTTTCAAGAGTACGAAGACTAATCAAATCACCTGGAGCGTCCTGAGCGCGCACTGCGTTTAGGCAGGGTTGAGAAAGGTGTAGAGCGATGCAATACATGGTTTTCGTAGGGTGTCGCTTGGATTAGGCTGATTGTAACGCGTTCTATAGAGATGGTTGTTGGGCCAAGAATACATGGTTGAATGGAGTGCTACGGGATACTGTCGTGCCTGACACGCGCAACCCACACGGGTAACTTGTCTCTTGTTTCCTTCGTCAACGCAATCTCGTACAGCACTGCCGTCCGAAAGTCCTGAAGGCATTCTGTAACCCTCCCCGACTCCCTCTTCTTTGGCTGTACCACCTTGACCAAATAGTCACCTCAGCCGTCATCCAAAACGGGAACAGGCCAAGCGCAATCGGGCGTACCTCTAAAAGACTTTTGTACTCCATCGCGATCCTATAACACAACCTCCCCACCGAAGCCGCCGCGGGCACATACACATACCTCGCCGGTCCGAATCCCTTCCCTCGCCCATTCCTTTTACGCCGACCCTGACTCCGTCCCGACGGGACCTGAATTTTTACGTATACGAATTTCGCCTTACTCTCCGGGAACGCCTTCTCTTTACCATTCACCAGTAACGAATCTGCGTCTCTGCCAAATTGCGCGACTCGTCCTGGGGGATGGCATGAGGCAGAGGATGCGTTGGCGAGGAGGTCTTGGAGGTGGTATGGGAGGGATGCGAATTGGTGCAGGGAGATGCTTGCACCGTCGGTGGAGATGGCCGTGGGTGAGGGAGAGAGACAAATGGCTTCGCCTGGGTAGACCAAATCGTACCCAGCAAGAGGCTCCATTTGTGAGGAATGGATCGTGTTGTCCATGGTGACAGGGTCGTGAATGTGGCACGGTGGGGATATTCCCCCAGATAACCGACCCTGATCTCCTGAAATATAATCAGAGAATAGCATGAAGTACAAGAAGAGGTGAAGACTCACTCGGCCATTGAAATGGGAAGAGAGGGGCTCAAAATTGAGAAAACGAGTATATAAGTATTTGAGAAAGCGAAGACTCTCGAAGGAAAGAAGAATGATAACAAGGGTCATAGCATATAGCAAACGAAAATGTGTTGCGTTCTGGCCTTCTACGAATCTTCACTCTGATAAATACGTATGAGCGTAGGGGTGCTGAAGGGGGCTCGCAGGCCCCAGGATCAGTGATGCTTCGCTTGGCATGCTTGACAGACGATACCCTGCGAGAAAACCCACTATGGCCAATCAAACCACATCGGCGTCCGGTAGTATTGCGTCTGGTCATGTAGCGCCAAACCAAACGTTGTCCTGTTCCTCAAGTTTAGCTCGCCCGATGAAGACCGTCAACGCGTTCCTTGACCAAACATGAATGAGGGAGCGAGGTCCAGGCGTCCTCGAAGCTGCTATACCTCCTCAAAGTTGGGATGATCGACTTGTCGGAAGTTCACAGATACAGAGCCAAGGTTGAAGGTACGTCGCAACCCCCAAGCTCTCTATAGCAAGTCAAGCACTCCATGGTTCTAGCATCTCATCTAAACCATCCAACGCACTCGGCAACGTCGATCGCCCAGCGGGGAGAGCTCAGTCGTCGCGATGTAAGAGGAATGATGGTTTGCCGCCCAAGTCGATGGATCGCGATGAGGGCAACGCAAGCCAGACCCGGTTGGAGACCAAGAGAATCCCGAGCTGTAAACCCATGAGAGGCTCCTGAGAGTGTACCCGTCAGAGACTTCGCGTCGGCACACGTACGAAGCCAAGCATAGTCCCCTCTCCAATCTCTAGGCTCAGCCGTGCGCTCCTTCGTAAGAGCACATTGCGAACCAGGACCTTCAGAACACACTCGACGTCGACACCCCACGCAATGCGGGATTAGCCGTCGTAGTGTGAAAGAAGCGGCTCTCCAGCGTGCATGTACATTGAAATGACAATGGCTCGTGGGACGTTCGTCAGCAGAGAGCGGAAACTAGAGGTGGCGGTTGGAAGTCAAGCGGCGGAGACGGAGCTTCAAACTATCATCAGATTGCCTGGAAGACTGACGCCGAACAAAGGTATCGCTTCAGAACTCACCATTACGAAAGTGGAAAATCGGTAAAAGAATTCGATGGTCTCTGCGCCGTCAATGGGTGATACGAGTACAATTGGGACGGGTAGTGAGTGCGCATGAAGAGCTAGAGTCATCGGTAAGCGCACAAAGGGTCGTGAACGCACATTCATGCTGCCCGCCCACATTCCTGCTCCTATGCCAAGGGCCACCTGCACCAAAGTGGGGTCGGCATCCAGACCACTAGGAAAGGCCTATCGACTGGGATGACCCACGTTTACCATGCCTTCGAATTCATTTCCTAAGAGAGGAAACGCGACTCGGACTTCCTGGGCTGGAGTATGCGTGTGAGTGAGTTCGGGGAGCGGGTATTCATTAGGCTTTTGTGCAGGTGAACAGAAATAGGAGACGTGTACCAGAAGGCATGCAGGGAGAATGAAGACTATATGTGCATGGTGAGGGCGCGAAGAGGAGATGGAGGGAGTGGACAAGGTGAGCGTGCTGCCAGTGTTCGAAGTTGGGATACGGTGATAGTGGCGGACTTCAAATATACTCAATCTTATCTTATCAGACTAACCATTTGTGAGGGGTAGAAGTCCATCGAGCGGCCTAACATTGAGATACAGGAGCTATAGAGCTATAAGAAGTTCATTCAGGCATACATTTCCGCAGAATTCAAGAGAATGAAAGCATAGTGTCGAGTCGAGCGAGCCAATCCCCCATCTCCACTCCTNCTTTACNCGCCCGGTCCTAAGCCGTTCCACATCAGGCTTCGCCAGGNTTCGTACCNNGCTCATAGCGCAGGTGGAACTTAACNAGATCCGAACCTATCCCCTTCCCCACCAACTCAGCTANCTTTTTCTCCTCCTCNGTTTGGTCGAGAGGNTGAGAGGGCTGCGACGGCAGGCAGTACTCGCAGGTCTGTTNGTATCCCCANTTNTGATGNTAGGCTGCGCAGAGCTGNGCGCGTTTGGCGTCGGAGAGTGGNACAGCGGGCTTNNCAGTCGCACCGGTAGAGCTGCCTTCCATAGCCTTCANNNNGTTNGTCGCGTCCGAANCTGGCNNGNTTTNCATNANCNTGTNCNTCNCGTCCGAATTCGANTNGNCNTCCATNANNNTGTNGNCGTTGTACNCTTGTTTNACCGACATCGTCNATGGTGGTGAAGGCGTAGTAGTGTAGCGAGGAGATAGACAGATGAGCGNGGTGGTNNGACGANCTNCGAGGAGACCCAGAAGGTGTGGTGTNACAGAACNATCGAACTGAGNGNGNACACAGGGGTATTTATACCNCTCCGAGAGGTGTCAATGCACACGCGGGTCTTTAGAAGGAGCCATGTACATCAAGCTACATTGCGAGTTTCGGGNGTTGCATGGTCCAATACGNCNCNTCATNGTNANGNTANNATGGTCGNATCAAAGCCGTCTNGGAGGGCCAGTGCGATCAATTGNATTTCCACATCCGTCGTCCTAGATGGNCCATGCAACCCAAGGACGAAGGGTTGTTTCATCCGCCGGGGAAATGAATNACAGNGNAACCANNGTTGGACCAAGCACCCCCTGCGAACNGGACCAATCGGCGTAGAGCAGTNGTTAGCTTTGCAACGGAAAAGGTTCACAGATACCCAGCCAACCAAAGCCTCCTCGCCACANCCTCCCANCCAATGACGACACAGTAGACACAAGCCAGTCCAATCGTCAATACACAAGCGACGACGAGCGGCGCCAANCNACCTNCAGNNATGNAGTACACCAAGGCGTCCAAATCCNGATCTCCGAGATCCCGACGGAATNCCAGAGNGAAGAGCACAAANCCAGCNAAGAACGAGNTNGCATTTCNAGNCATTTCCCTNAGCGTTACNAGNAGNGTNCGTCCNATGATNGGTAGGCTNAGANGNTGTTGTCCGACATAGNAATCGGTTTCAACNGAGTCTGCNNTGTCGGGTGCTCCGGTGATACTACAGCAGGACNANAGCGAGACCCTCAGAGGAAGGGCGATGGCGAAANTTCCGACGAAAGCCATCAGCATGCACNTCCACANAGAATTCGGTGCANTAGGCGGAGCNGAGAACCCGAAGCATTCGAGGAAGATACTGCCAAGGAAGTACCANAGTCCACACGCAGCCGCTTCGAGAAAGCCAGTGGTTATCGTGCTTANCAGCATGCAGAACCGCAGAGGTTTCGTTGTGGGTACGAGGGTCNTCGACGACATGGTTANAACTTGGAATGAGGGTAAGAGGGACAAAGGNNCGGAGAATAGAGTAAGACGAAGANNCGCTCACCCTCCCGCTCTAAATACCCGCTTCTCCTCGTACGGCAGTGCGCTGCGAGCTGCCCTGCACCCTTTNCGNAGCCCACGTTGACGACAGGCATTGGATCTNGACTAGGACAGCGGATTGTGTGTTGNACCCACATCCTGGGGTCTCGTATCAAACATCTTCTGTGACTGCTGAGGAAGAGAGCCGCAGCACGGTGCATAAGTACCCTGGAGCACANCACCTGTCGGAGGTCCAAGATAACGGCNTGTGGACGTTCTGTGCGAGGACNACGAGANANAATCAGGGCCAGGACCGTAGGACACCCACATACTATTGGGGACAAGACTTGCNTAGGGGNTCGATATCTTTGGGGAGACCCAGAACGGGAGACGCCCAATCCAGACCCCGGGAGCCTCGAGGGAGGGCACTGAGCTCTTCCCTTTCTCGGTGAAAGATACGGCTGGTAGTATGAAACCCAGTCAGGGGAAANAATGTAAGCGGANGGGCGGTAGCAGCGTACCTTCGAGCGACTTCCGGTGTGNACGGTCAGCCTGTGCCGTCGTAACAAAACATCTCGTCTCATTAGTGCTATCGTCCGCTCGTAACAANNCTTCGTAGTAATCGTGTCCGTATGGGATCCGGCATAGTGAGTGAGTGAAAGGTATGTANAATTCATCAGGAATAAGTGATACCAATACATATCGAAGCANCNAAGCAGCGTTCNTCGANACCAGCCTGAGCCTCTCCTTGCGNTTCCTCCCCTCCNTNCTGCTCCACAAAGGCANGTATCCCAACAACCCCTTNACACNCATGGTCCACATACCAACAGGCTTAGAACCCATGNCTGAAATGCCACTCCCCCCTCCCCCTCCATACTGATACTGGAACCCCCCGGACCCGCAAACGGCCTCCTCCGTCCCCCTCCCTGCCCAAAGAACTGCGCGAACGGGTCTCCCCCCGGGAACGGTTGTCCACCATATCCTCCCTGAGCCTGCGCCTGCGGATCCATCGGGTCCTCNCCCGCATCGAACCTCGCTCTCAGTTCCGGGTTCGATAGAACCTCATAAGCCTCGTTCAACGCAGCCATCTTCGCTTCGTACCCCCCCTTTATCCGGGGTGCGCGAGCTTCGCTGCGCGCCGGAACGCTTTCTTGATCGTCTTATCGTCTGCGGTTCGGTCTACGCCTAAGATTTTGTAATAATCTTTCGCTTTACTCTGCTTCAACTGTCTCTGCGCCTTCGTCAACCTCTCATGAACACTCCGATCACTCCTTCCCCCTAGCTCAAACGCCCGTTCCAACAGACGTATGGCTTCCTCGTATTGGGGTTCAGCGCCTGACAGGAGGGAAGCGGCCTTGCCGACGAGGCCAGGGACATCCTCGGAGCGACCCGGAGAGGGAGAGGAGGAGCGTGCAGAAGTGCGTGCGTTGNGATGCGTANTCNGANGAGGAGGGGACGGTGTCGGAGAGGTGTGTGTAGGCTTTGCAGAGCGAGCGGATGAGGTGTTGNCGNGGGGGTGAGGTGAGGAGGGCGTCGGGCATNTGNACNNNNGGCATGGCTTTACTCTTCTTCTTTGCCTTTCNTGGATNNNGATGCNGANGANNNNGANTGGAGGAGAGAGGGNGGNACGAGAGGGAGGACTTTATCGNNGTTCTTNGGNCCGACGTTGTCCTGTAACGCNTCTTCGAACTTCTTGTACAGCTCCCCTGCCTTCCCANCNCCNNGNCCCAAGNAGNAGCTTAACAACGCNTTTCCAGTCCTCAGTCCCCAGGTACCCTTCCAGCCGGGTGAATCCTAGATCGAGGTTCTTCATAAGCCGNTGGAGNTTNANGCANGGTTTGCTGTCGGGGTCGTAGTGCAGGCATTGCTTNANNGTCTCTTTNGGTGAAGNANNNGGAGGGAGAGGAGGATGGGGACGAGTGGGGGAGGAGGAAGTAGGAGAGGCGGAAGATGTGTGTGAGGAGTTCGGTTGAGGGTGANAGGAGGTGTGAGAGGCGGCTATNTTTCGGTTTATCATTANTTCGCAGTCGAAGAGCGAGATAGAGAAAGCACGTACGTCAAATCCCCTNCAGTACTCTCCACNTCCCCCGACGCCAACGCACACTCCGCTCTCCAGACCCTAACCTCGACGGAATGACTCGCNTANCTCAACGCCTGCGTCCCCGTCTCCACACACGCCGTCCAAAGCTGCGCCCTCCGCTCCTTCTCCACCTTCTCCTTCAACTTCGCACCCTCCTGTATACTCTGCTCTAGTTCCTCTACATCTGATTCCCGGACACCTTTCTTCGCCTTGAGATAAGCGGACAAGGAGGACCGGGCATCGTCGAAATCTCCTTCCTTGAGGTAGATACGCGCCTTTTGGAGGTGTGCGTTGTCGAAGGTGTTGTGTGTCAGAGANAGGACTTTGTCAAAGTCCTCCNAACGCAGACTGATGTCGTTGCAAGGAGAGGTACGCCGTAGCACGTTTGTAGTACAGGAGGTAGTCTGCGGGGGATTGCTCTGCGGNCNCAGTCGTNCTCAGGAGTTGGTTGCAGTNGCAAGAAGCTGGATGGACGCGTACCTATGGCTTCTCCGTANGCTTTGGCAGCTTCACCAAAGTTNCCNGTGGANAGNTAGGCGTTGGCTTTGTTGATTATAGGTAGCAAGCCTGGAGGGTACAGTCCNCCTCCGCTCCCGCTCGCTTGNCCNTGAACTCCTTGGTTCGCAAGCGCCAGGAGGAGCGCGGGGCATAGATACGAGTATCGTAGCCGCATCTTAGTGTGCGTCTTCTAGTTCACTTCANCCAGGAGTGAAGCTGCGANGAGGANANGANNAGGAGGAAAGGGAGNAGGAGGAAGTGAATGAACNGNTACTAGTATGTGTGGCGTTCAGGTCGNTGTTCNGAGGAATCACTAAATTGGGAACTCGAACACGTAGCGTTCTCATGGTCACGCGTGGGTGACGNCGATCCCGAAGCCCTCTTTTNNTCCGTTCCGTTGTTGATCCGTTGCCATGAGGCCACTGCGGCCACAGCCCGAGCGGCGAGCGCTGTTGATAAACNAACGCCTTTGTGACCTGCTTGNGCTTGAATGGTCTTTGTTTGCTTTGTCTCTATCATGTTCNCGACGCGTGGAATGGGTGGCNTTCTANGCTACCATTACAGCNTTCTGAGTGGCTTGGANGCNGTGGCCNGNTGAACCTATATAAACTGCGTTCAGAGTTCACCTTCCGTTACACAACACCACCCATTGCACCAGCANNNNAGCCAGCNNCTNNNANNNTNNCTCGNAATNCCNACCCNGNGTCNNGNAAGCCCCACCCCTCCCAAACAAACGCACCTCACCCATCCTCGATGGGTACGACCTCGTCTACCCCGACGAAGCCATCTGCCTCGCACCCTCACCCACCGCCATCTCCTCCGACGGAGCCAGCATCTCCTTACTTCAATTCGCGAGTCTCCCGTCACACCTCCAGGGCACTCTCATGTGCTCTCCAACTTCCCCTGTTAAGCTCGATTCGAAAACTTC